>JAPYZI010000162.1:0-73455 GCA_030523105.1 Ophioninae sp. A BG-2022a | reverse complement strand
CCCTCTGTACCGTATTTACCGTGCCATTTCTGGCACGGGCATAGGGAAACTGCGGAAAACCTATGCCAGTACAGCCGGTCCCAAGTTCACCTCCCGGTCCGAGGAACGAGTTTCATCGAAAAATTCCGAAGAAAAATCTCGTCCGCTACCGGGATTTGAACCCGGGACCCACAGATCCGCTAGTCGCTCCTTAACCCGCACGGCTAACGGATCAGTTTTTTACGAAATTTGTATTTTCGGAATATTAAAATTCGGCTCCTTATTCCACCCTCATTTAATTCGGGCCAATGTTGGGAAGGGTGCGGGTGGAAAATCCGAACTTCGACTGGCCAGAAGGCTCAAAATTCCGAATTTTGATATTCCGAAACTACAAATTTCGTAAAGTTCATGCCAACAAAAGTTTACACAGTGGAGTATAAATGATTTAGAATATTTACAATCCACTGTGTAAGCTTTCACTGGCATAAGCTTTACGAAATTTGTAGTTTCGGAATATTAAAATTCCGAATTTTGAGGTTTCTGGTCAATCCAAGTTTGGGTTTACTACCCTACCCCGTCGGGAGCAAAGCACATCTCGACATTTTCGGTGTGTACGTATGTACGTATACATACTCACATACGAAACCCGTCGACGCTTTCCCTCTTTCCCGTAGCGTTCCCTCTTAATTTCAAGAGGATCGTTTGATACATCTTACTTTTATTCCCGCAGTTACCATCGCCGATATGGATCCCGGCCGGGATTCTATTATCTACAGGATGACTTCGACTCGCATGAAGAAAGACAATTGAGTGAACAACCAACATTTAATTAACCGAGTATCTCGTGTTCTCTCATTCTTTGTCGCATTCTAACTTCAAATTATTCGAAATCGTTCCTTGCGAAAGTTACACGAAACCATCGTCGCGGATCTTTTATCCTTCTTCCATTTGTTCCAACGAGTGTAACAGCGAATGGCAAAGTCCGCAACTACAGTAACGTATTCGCATTTCCCTGTGTACATTTTTTTAAAAATACATCAAACAGTGGTAATTCTGTCACAGCCGGTGAGGATTCAAAAGTATCGTTTCATTGTGAGATAAATACGATACGACACAGTGTGAATGGACAGTCAATCGAGAAACCGAACGAAATTGCTACAAGTAATTTTTTCGTTATAGTATTGATATATTTACATTTTAAAAAGTGGCCAACAATTATTTCCCGATTTATCACTTCGATGGCTGTCACATTAAAATTTTGCATTGACCCTTTCAATACGGTGAAAAATAAGTCCGAATGCGTCGTATTGCTCAGTTACTTCACCTCCAAACGATTATTAGATACAATAACTTTAATGCCTAAAAAGTTGAAGGTCTTGGAGACGCATAAACGTCCCCGTACCTTCATAGGATTTTCTAGGATTTCATCTAGGATTTTCCGTCCTAGATGTTTTTCAGTAACTGGGACATATGTTGTCCGAGCCGTAATATCAACAATTTTCCAGACTGGGACAGCACATGTGCAGTCCGGTACGAAAGGGTTAAAGCAGTTATGCGACGCGTCGTAAAAAGAAAGAAAATCCTGTATATAGAGATATTAGCGGTACGTGATTATTGTATAGTTAATTTACGTTAAAAATCCTGTATTCGAGAATTTGTCCCGTCTTCTCCCATCGTGCAAATTACGAGGAATACGACTATTAGTGATTTAACGAAAAACTGCACGAGTGTAACGACGAGGGCGTGTGTATTAATCGGTGCGAAAGCGTGAAAAAAAAAAAACAGAAGCTCGGCGTTGCGAGTTGCGTTTTGTTTCGAAATCGATCGATCGAAAAAATTGAAGATTATATTTATAAAAAATATATGTAACAATTTTCCGCCAACCGTTTCTGCGAAATCACTTTGAGTTCCGCGCTTATCTCTCAAGGTGATTTATGATTGGTTATCCAGCACTCGGGCTATGCATGTAACACATTACGGAAAACAAAAAAAAATGTATCAATTGAAGTGGGTGGATAATAATATAGAGATTACGTTACGATGAAAGATTGTTCCGTTCGATACCAATTGCTGTCGGTAATTCCCTACAGTATTGACGACGTTAGTCCTCGCAACCTGCCTTGAAATGAGAATCGTAAACGTTATTTTTGTCATTTGGGCCGCTTTGTTTATCGATTATGCCGAATCATTCGAATCCTTTCGGTTAAAATCGATGATGAAAACTACTGAAAATCCGGAATTAATCGGTGAGTTTTTATTATCGGCTTCTCAGAATTTTCGATTGTCAATTACTGAGTTACGTCGCAGGATGGTATTGCCGTTAATCTATGATAAATAATAGGATAGCTAATTTTATTCTAAATTTATTTATTCAACAAATGCCGTCTGACGAAATTTTAGTCGAAAATGAGAAAATTGGGGATTTACAAGTCTACGTGCCATCGTATGCACGGTGTAGCATAAATAGTGGCCCACCATTAAGGATTTCATTTATGAGATAGTTAACTATAACATATTATTATTTGAACTATTTTTATCCAATTTTTTGTTTATTTTTTGACGAAATAATAATATTTTGTTACAAAATTGATTGTATTTTCAACAATAACCATTATTTTTTAAATTTTGATTTCTGTTTTATGCTGCTGGCCAGTGGCCAAATAAGTACCTTCTTTGAAAGATCCAATATTGCGCTATTTTTGATTATAAAGATTTCATCTGTTAACAATATTTTCGTGAATAATTCGTGTAATTATCTCTAACAATAACGATGAAGAAAAAAAAAGGATTTCGGCGACTTCGCTCATTTTTACGTATTTTTGACAATCTTCATTTTTTGGTGCAAAATTATAATCCTATAGGATTCTAAATACTTTTCAAGGTACATTTTCGCGTTTGTTTGATTCAAATCGGGTGAATAGTCTCCTCGAAAAATACTGACCGTACGATAAAAATTGTAAAGAACAAATTATAGAGATTCACATTTATAACAACTTTAGCCATTACCATTTTTGTTGAAAAATTGAAAATGGCCGTGATATTGAACAAAAACCATTTCTCCTTAAATTCAAGAACGCGGCTAACGCACCGGCGCAATTTGGTCACCATTTTGAATTAAGATTACCTGTGAGACCCCTTAAAAACTCCAGCAACCAAATTGCTGCCGAAAAATGTTTGCACGGTCAAATGCTAACCCGACTGGGGTAAATGAATATTTAAAAATCAATGGGGTCCGCTGGACCCCGTGTGTACGGCTCGGAATTCCCCAGAGGTGTGAGTGCGAAGGGTTTAATGATACAATATTCTCAGAATTTGTGGTAACTGGAATAAAAATTACGTTTTTACTACATTTTGGTTGGGGAATAAAAATAGGCGCCTTGGGGCATATGCTGCGCAGCCGCCATTTTTAAATATTTTTTATTGAAAAAATTACATTTTGTACTTTTTTAGTATTGCTATAAAACCTACTTTACAGATTTTCGATTGATACTTTTATACAGTCAAAATTAATTCCCGAAAATATGCCTATTTTTTTGTGTGCTACTGTGATTTCCTCCCATTTCATTCGATTACGGATTTCCGGATTCGTTTTCTCCTAAGCGAACGTATTAAATTCATGTATCTACAACTACTAAGTTATTTGCGAAAAGAATCGAAAATAACTCAATTATTCCATCAGGAATTATAATTCCTCGAATTTTCAAGAACATTGGTAATTTTTCATATCTATACTGTAAAATCTTAATTATGAAAGGTTACAAAACCGTTAATTTTGAAAGTTTCAAAATTCTGAACGTTTAATAAACCGTTAATTTTTTTCACAGGTGGTGCTGTACATCCGTGCTACCGGGAATGTACGTCTGGAGAAAGTCTAATCTGCAACTATACCTTCACTCTAACTCATTATACTTCGATGAGTTTCGCTTGTCGCGATTGTCCAATTAACAAAGAGGATTGTTCGCGGGATGGTTGCATATCCGCTGGAGGCCACGTACGTCCGATAACAGTGGCTAATAACATGCTACCGGGACCGAGCATTCAAGTTTGCGAAAACGATAGAATTCGCGTTAAAGTAGTTAACGCTTTCGCC
Organism: Ophioninae sp. A BG-2022a; assembly: GCA_030523105.1. Taxonomy (NCBI): domain Eukaryota; kingdom Metazoa; phylum Arthropoda; class Insecta; order Hymenoptera; family Ichneumonidae; species Ophioninae sp. A BG-2022a. Next base: position 69,386 of record JAPYZI010000162.1, on the reverse strand, counting down.
AGCGAGAGTACAACCATCCATTGGCATGGGATTCATCAAGTTGGAACTCCGTTCATGGATGGCACACCGTTCGTCACGCAATATCCCATACTACCGCATAACACGTTCGTGTATGACTTCGTCGCTTCTCCCGCCGCTACTCACATCTGGCACTCTCACATAGGTGAGCTTACGGGAAGACGAAAAATATTATGTATATAATACTAGAAATCGACACGTCCAAACAAACCCATTGTTATGATCGGAAAAATAAGCTTTTTCCACTTAAGGCAGTCCTCTAGTTTCTCGGCTGTTTTTTTACGGATTCTTCAATAATTTTTTACGGGCAAACCATCGAAATAATCAATCTCATTGTTATTTGGACAATTTTTATTAACGTTTGAACAAGCTTTACTAATTTTTCGAAGTCAAAATATATAATAGAATAAAATTTATAGTGGCCGATAGAAAGACATCAAGTAAAAGAGGTGCTTGACAAATATCAGTGAGAAAATATAAAGAGAGACATCGACAATAATATTGGATTTACTTCAAGTATATAATATAGAATGTAGGTACCCTTAAGGAAGAAATCACGGTTTCACGTTTATACATTGGCCACGCGCGCAATTACGACTCCCGGAGCTCGATTATCAGAGAGATCAAAAGATTTAATTATCGCTTTTTATTCATGTTATTTGATACGATATCGAATTCATTTTTATCGTTTCAACAGGTTTCCAGGAGGCGGACGGCCTTTACGGGAGCTTAATTGTGCGGAAATCGAACGATCCGCTATCAAAATATTACGATTATGATCTGGCTGAACACGTTATGATCATCTGGCATTGGTTCGATTCTACAACGGCTTTTCGGTTGTCCACCGCTCTGCACACGAGTTCGAAGGTTTCGGGTTACAGTTTTCTAATTAATGGCTTGGCAGCCCGATCTCAAGTCGAACGAAATGGTACTATTTATAGAACACCCGAAACTGTATTCGAGGTTGATTCGGTAAGGATGATAATTGATGGAAAAAACGAGGCGACGTAATAATTACGAAATCTTCAATTGGACGTTCGAAAGTCGAATACAATAAAAGTCAATTAAAGTACTTGATATCATTGATACGAATATTATCAAGCTAAATATTAAAAGTTATACATTTGCAAAATTGTATATTAGCAACTTAATAATTTAATATTTGCAAAATTGTAGATTAGCAACTTAATAATTTAATGTTTGCAAAATTGTATATTAGCAACTTAATAATTTAATGTTTGCAAAATTGTATATTAGCAACTTAATAATTTAATGTTTGCGAAATTGTATATTAGCAACTTAATAATTTAATGTTTGAAAAATTGTATATTAGCAACTTAATAATTTACTGTTTGCAAAATTGTTCGACAATCGTATTTTTTTGTCAGTCTATTAAATTTTGACGCGTTTGATAAATCCAAATCTCATTTTTTGTATGAATCTCATGGAATATTTGTGATATATATCGTTTCGAAGTAACCGGAATTTGACTTTTTTCACTTGACGAAAATTGCTTTGGGAAATTCCAATTTTCAAATATTAATTACTTGAAAATTAGGTCGATAAGTGGCATCGAAATTTCAACAGAGTAACTAAATATACTAAAATTAAAAATATTTTTTAAAAATAATGTAATATTGTGGATTGACCCATCCCGATAGGACTACCTTAAGATTAGAGATTTTCCATAATCCGTTAATTTACATAATAATCGACCCAACGATTTGTACAAATGAATGGAAAAAATGTTTCAGGGGAAAAGATATCGATTCAGAGCTATATTCAATAGCGCTGTATATTGCCCAGTACAAATTTCGATAGACGACCATCAACTTCTCGTCATCGCTTCGGACACCGGTACTTTTCAGCCACTGCTCGTCGATTCCTTTATCATAAATGCCGGCGAAAGATACGACTTCGTTGTAAATGCTGAAAAAACGACCGGAAATTATTGGATAAGATATCGAGGATTGGGCGATTGCTTGAACGATATCGTTCAGGTTTCTGAAGTTGCGATTCTCCGATACAGAAATTCGGAGGATTTGGATCCTCCGCGTGGCACGAGTTACGGCGATGCCAAAAGATCCGGAGTGGTAAGACTGTAAATCGAATACGGAAGAAAGCTGTGTTCGGATCAATCAAATGTGCACAATTTTGGTAATTATGCAGTTTAAGGACTTTTCCCAAAAACGAGGGATTTTATTTTTTTTAATGAGTTGCTTTAATTGGTACACCACTATTGATATTCCGTCGTGAGAATCCCATTAATTATGGGGTTATTAATTTCTTAATTATTTTATTTATTGGTAATTAATGAATTAATTATTAATCAAATACTACCATAAGTTATGGGGTTTTCATTGATATTCCGTCGGGAGTATCCCATTAATTATGGGGTTATTAATGTATTAATTTGTTTATTTATTAGTAATTCATTAATTTATTATTTATTTATTTATTTATTATCAATCAATTGATTTATTTATTAATTCATTATTAATTAATTACTCCCATAAGTTATGGGGTTTTCATATTTGTGAAAACAGGTTATAAAATTTCGTTATTTATTGGGTTTGTTTGGGTTTGCTAAGTTTTGGACGTTATATTCTGCGATCAAAATTAAAAACGCAGTCGTTTTTAAATTTTTCACGGCCACCAAAATCATTCTCATACTTCGGAATATAAGCGTCGATTGAGAAGGTCATATTTTGTCACTTTTCCGCGAACTTCAAAAACGCGGAATTCATGAAATCAGTTAAGGAATTAATCGAGAGTGTCGGCCTCTCCCGACGGAATATCGCTCAATATAATATAATAAACAATTTCATGGTGGAAAAAATGTTCGCTTTATTTTTCGAAAAATTTCGCATACTGCATAATTACAAAGATTTCTTTTCAATATATACAAAGGGTTAATTAAATGAAAAATTATATATTTTCTGGATTGTCGTCGTTTTATTATGTTTTTTGCAATACGTTCTAAAGTTAAAAAAAACAAAAGCGCATTTATTTATCAACGTTCGATGAGCGGTCCAATTTTTTTAAACTTTAAATGGTGATAACACCAAACAAAATTTTATCTTCATTCACGATGATCAAGATTGCATTCAGGGGTTACATTTACTCAGCGGCCGAAAAAAGGCGTGGTTTTGTGATTTTTTTTGTTTGGAAAATGATTGCCCGTTTCGAACTGTTTTTTTTTACAGTAAAGTGTATATTTTTGCTTATGTTTCATTTTTTTTTAAATTGTAAAAAGTCAGGAATATAGCAGATATAATATATATTCCAAAATAAAAAACCAAATGAATGAAGATTTGTATTGTATTAACTGGCCTTTATCAAAGGATTTAAAAAATTATCAATTTTTGAAAAAATGGTTGATGATCGAAAGTAAAAGTCTAGATTTCGGTTGAAAAATCACTTCATTTACCTTGATATAAAAAAAGTATGAATCGAACAAAAAAAAATCCTTCGATCAAAGACTGCCTTTTGATATAGAAAAAAAATATGCAAAATTTCAAGTAAATCGGTTCACTCGTTTTTTAAAATATCGCGATCACCGATTTTGAAAATAGTTGGTTTGAGAAAAACCGGGTTTAAATCTGAAGTCAGATCGTGCGGCTCAGAGACCGTAAATATCTAAAATGGCCTCGCTCAATTTTGAACGGATCGACATAACATTTTTAGAGAATATTTTTGAAATCTCATACTTTACGATTTCGTTGAGAACGAAAAATGGATTTTTTCGAAAATTCTGACCAGATGTAACCCCTTAAGGAAATTGACAAACAAGATTTAAAAAATTAAGAACGCAGGATGGCTCAATGACACATTTAGTTCGGCATAGCTATAAACTGACTGGTTAAACCAAGCGCTGATCATTCATAAAATAGCAGCCCGGAATTGCCAATCTTTAATGTTTTTATCGATACCAGGAAGCTTTTTCACTATTATTTTCTGTAATACTTAATATTAATTTCTGTAATACGTATATTAATTAATTAATGTATTTAATTGACGTAATGCTTATGTTCATTAATTAATATATTTAATTGCTATACTTATAATTACAAGAGTACAACATGAATATTACTTAAACGAAACGAATAGAAATCAAGAAAAGAATTTCTAATTTTTCGTACAGAGATGCTTAGTTAAAAATTCCTTCTGTACTACAAAATCCTTCGTTCACGAATAAACGATTATAATCAGAAACAAGCTCGAAAAAAATAGAAATTGGTCGTTCAAAATGCATTTGAGAAATTGTGCTCATCCCCACAAATCAACGGCTCCAATCGTTGATTCGCACTCTCAGCTAGTGAATATTTACGTTCCAGCGCTCACATCCTTATAATATTACGAAAGAGTTTTCTCATTATTATATCTTTTGACAAAATCCAAATACTAAATTTTCCACTTTTTTCAATCCAAACACCGATATATAACTCTTCAAATTTTATAAATTAGTTAATTCGGCGGCGTGCATAAAACAATTAAATCTAAACTGTATACCATTATTAAAGTTGCCTCGTGTCTTTGTGTTCCAGCTTTTGAATCCTGTACAAATGGAAACTTATGACTACTCGAATAATACGGTATATACGATAACCGATTTGAACAACACGAATGAGGGAAAGTGGGACGTGTCGGGATCACCAAATCACACCTTTTACTTTACTTTTTCCTTCAACCTTTATAGTGAGCTCATTGGCCAAATTGTACGGACTTTCGGATTGATGCGACGCAATGAAATTTCTGTTCTCATTTTTTATTTCCTCAGTTCCATTATGTTACAAAATTTTTTTTTTTCAGATTTGAAATCTAGATTATCACAATAGAGATACGAATAATTATCGAAGTATTTTATTTACGATTACGGTGAAAAAAAAAATATCGAGGAATTGAAAAATAATCATTTTCGTTGCGCCGCAACGTTGCGAACTTCAATCTCATCAAATTTTTATGTAGTCCATGAATTCCGCAAATGCTTCGAACATGTATAATATTTTTGTTTGTTATAATCTTAACCTGTCTCATATGTATTGAAAGAACAAAGAGGTATATATCATATGTAAAGAAATGTATATTTGGGAAAGAAAGCTTGGCTCCCACTATGAATCGCTAAATTATTCCTCATCGATTTATATATGAATATTCCTCTTTTAGATTCGTATTTCGTTCCTGGTCCATATCCGCAGATGAACAATCTGAGCTTCGAGTACCCCGCTGTGTCTTTGCTAACCGAGGGTGAACATTTAGAGAGCGATATGTATTGCACCGAAAGTGACGACTCGAGCAAAGATTGCATCGATGAATTTTGCTCGTGTCCAATTATCTACAGAGCTAAAAAAGACAGTTTGGTTGAAATTGTTTTTATCGATACCAGTAAGCTTTTCAGTATTCTTTTTTGTAATACTTATTATTAATTAATTTCTTTGATACGTATATTAATTAAGTAATGTATTTCATTGCGGTAATACTATTACGGCAGTTAATATATTTCGTTGCTGTAATACTTAATTAATGAATTAATTAATTAATTACATATATTAATTAATAATTTTTCGTACAGAGGTGGAATTACTTCTTTACATCATAAAGCTAAGACGACACCTGTAGAAAATATAAATATTCAATTACACTTACAGGCACCAATAGAGATCAGGATCATCCGATGCATCTTCACGGCAATCATTTTCAAGTAGTAGCGATGGAAAGTTTAGGATCTCTTTCCACGTTACGCAATGTCAAAAGTGCCAACGAAGCGGGAACTATATACAAGAAATTTAGCGGAAGTCCGTTCAAGGATACCGTCAATGTACCAACCAGAGGCTTCACTATCGTCAGATTCATCGCTTCGAATCCAGGATATTGGTTTTTCCATTGTCACATTGCCAATCACGCGGAAATGGGCATGGGTTTTGTCCTCAAGGTTGGAGAGGACAACGAGATGGTTCGGCCAACCGCCGATTCTCCAAGATGCGTTAAAAACTATTGTTTTTAACGCGATGCCGTATTTTGCGTCAAACGTACTGAAGAGCAAATAACACGACCCGGCCGAAAATAAAAAGTATCATCCGCATTTCTAATTTTTTAACAGCTAAGAACTATATTTTCTTCCTTGAAGATAAGTGCTTGGTACAAGAAAGTCCATAATTATATTCTATAGATTTATGGAAATTTTGCGAAAATGATCAATTTGCATTTATAATCCGGATATCCGGTTTGAAAATTTTCGAATGTTCCCTGCGCTATTCTCTCAACGTAGGGTTTCAAAATGGCGGCTACATCTCATTAACGGGGTTCTCTAATTTCTCGGGTCGAAAAAAATCGATTTTTTTAACAAATCACATCTACAACACGTGTAGAAAATTTCTGCCAAAGGATTTTTCGATATTCGAAGTGGTTGACGAGTTACGGCCCTGGAACACCACCAAAACATCTTTTTTCTCAAAATACCATTTTGAGAAACGGTGGCCACGATATTTCTAAAACTATCGCACCGATCTTGTTCAAATTTATACAGTATCTTTAATATGTTATAAGCCAACGATTAGCCTAAGATCATAGTGATTTCTTCGATACTTTTTTTTTGCGAGTGAACAACTTAAGAAAAAATGAGTAAAAAATAGAATGTAATTTTCAAAAGTTCATAAAAAGAGCCAATTTTTGAAATTTATAATTTACTCTAGGTCAATTGCTAGTCGTAAATATGAAGATTAAAGTGCCGTTTGGTTTTTTTATTTCCGATAAGCAGAACCGTCGCAATCTTGGTCACCGTCAAGCACCTCTTTTACTTGATGTCTTCCTGTCGGCCACTATAACTTTTGTTCTATTATATAATTTCACTTAAAAAAATTAGTAATGCTTATTTAAATGTTAATAAAGATTATGCAAAAACAGCCGAGAAACTAGAGGACTGCGGATCACAATTACGGAGATTACCCAGGTAGCATTAATGTCCAATTGACGTCGATAAGTTACCGTTCTCAGGTTACCTTTGAAACATTACCAAAAGATAACTATGGGACATCTTTCCAGTGAGATCAGATTTAAAGTTGTCGTAAAGTTATCCTTTTTATGATATCTTTCTGCGGTGAAAAGGGATGTCCAAAAGGTATCACGAAATATTATCCAATTGATGACTTTTTAAATTTGATTAAAAATTCTCGATATCTATAGATATCTAGAAGTTTTTTTTTAACTATAGATATCTCTAGACTCCTATAGATATCAGCAGACAAAAATTGACCTTTCAATCGTTCCCAAAAATGCCACCGATGGAGATGGCGCTTTGATCGTTGCCGGCACTGAGGAGTTCTGCCTCATCTAACAACAGACCGAGAAGTTAATGTTAATACCAACTCTGTTTTCGTGATTCTTATGTGAAAAGAAATATCTATTTCAAATGCGAAAAAAGTAAGCCTTTTTGTAAAACTTCTAACTGCAGTCATTGTACTCCAGCTTGTAATATGATTACTGGTCTATCGTTTGAAAGTCATAATGTTTTCTCTCCCATTTGCATCAATATTTAAGCATGATTAATGTTACAGCTGAAAGCTTTATCCGTTGTCGAGTGGTTCGTTCTTTCTCTTATAATTTAATAAAATTAGCATTCGATATGCAAATTAATGAATGAAAATAAAGAGAAAAGATTGTTTTCTATTAAAATATAAAATAATTAATTACAAAACTTGAATCTGCAGATATGATTAAATTCCATTTTTGCCTTTTGTTTCCTTTAGGAAAGATTTTTTTTCTTTATTTTTATACAATAGTATGCATACCAAATGCTAGCTGTATTAAATTAGGTTTAAAAAAAACTCTTCAGAAAACAGCCCTGGTAGAATTTTCTTCCCGAATTTTTCTAAAAAAACTCCCATTTTCTCCCAAAATTTGTTCCATTCTTTCAGTGAATTGAAACTTTTCGGAGAAATCCGGAAAAAATGCCATATTACTCCGAAATTTCCCAAATTTCTTCGCATGTCTCTAAACTTTCCCTTTTTGCGGAATCCTTTAATTTTTTTTTTATTACACAACATTTCTTGCATTTTTCAATTTTCTTCGATGCCGCAAACTTCCAAATAGTTTTCGGGTCACCGCTCTTTTAAACAAATCAAGGAACTGTCATTCACAGTTTGATCGGAAGTAAGGAAAGGATGGGATTTTTCCAGGCAATTCATTTTCTGAGCTTTTATCACTCTTCCGAAATTCTTTCAATAAGGGATTTAAGGAGGCTAAGAAATAATGGAAAATTCTCGTAAATCAAATGCGGGAAAAGATGAATATGGGGAAAAATCGGCATATTACCTAATTAATATTTCTCATATTTTCCCCATTTTCTCCGATTTGTGGGAAATCGTTGAAAATACGAGAAATTGAGAAAAAAAAGTTCTACCAGGTAGTCTTCAGCCGGGACATTCATAATGCTGAAGATAAAAATGATAACTTAGCCGTGACTTCGCTACCGTGTTTAATCGGTAAATCTCTTATAAATTGCTGGAATTAAAAGTATTGCAAAAATTGTCACGTTCATTTCGTTTTAAAGATTTTTTGTTTCACGTGGAAATTACAATATGCACGATGTACGAACCAACGTTAAACTCCCGCGCCGTCTGGTGTCAGGTCAAGCTAGTTCTGCAGAAATCCGCTCGACCGAAGCGCCATCCCCGCTGTTGACATTTTCGGGACGCTTTTTTCACTGTTTCTCCAACTGTTTCTGTTTCTATGGAGTTTGGGCTCGTGTAACTAGCGTCCATTCTACACTCAACAAAAATAAAACAAGCAGTTAGTCCGTATATATATATATATTTATATATATATATATATATATTTATATTTTGCATACATGTGGCGTGTATCTTTTCCATCCCGTTAGCGCCTTGATTCAAGGACGATATATTTAGTCAAAAGACCTGAAAAACGATGTCACAGAGCTGATACTTCTGGAACTCACCGTTTTTAGGGCAAACAACGAAAGGTAACCTGTGAAACCACGAAGCGTTTTCAGATTTCTTAACTCGCGATCTTTTTCCTTGTGCTTTGCGGTTAACGGTGTCATGGCTATATTAAGTATTTATCCTTGACGCGGGTCCATTTATGAACGAAAGGTCAGTGGGCGAAAGAACGGTGCGTGTGTGTGATCTCGCACTCCGGAGAGGGAAGGAAACGAATCACTCGTTACGCATTTTCCCAGTACTTCCTTGGCTCCAACTGCAGAGAAATCGCACAGTGTACAATATTCTTTTACGAACAGTGAACTCAATTTCCCAACGAAAGAATAACGAAAAAACAAAAATCAAACGGCCCTATATTCTTGTGCGGTTGAAAAGTCATCATATTCTACTATCAAACTGCTCGAATAGAAATTCTGTGTTTATTTCATCGTAAATATGCCGGGGTAAGCGATAACTTCTCCCACTCTATTTTTGGGAATGACTTCACAACGCCCTCCGTGTTATATCCTGTCTCGCCCAACTCCATTTATGTTTTTTTTTAATTTCGCCTGAACGAGTTACTTGCAATAAACGGTAAAGATATTGTTTTCCCTTTGCCAAATGTATTCGTTGTATCAACTTTATAATATTTTACGAATATTTGCACTTCCCTAAAGTAGGAAATGTTAACAGAAAAATTATCCCCGTTAATCGTAAAATTGTTCACTGAACATTTAATGCAAGTTTTTGATTTAACATGTATGAAATTGATGATATTGAAGTTTGCAACGTTGCGACGCACCGAAAATCATAATTTTTTAATTTCTTTATTTTTTTTTTCTCAGAAATCGTAAGTAAAATTCCTCAATAATTATACAAATTTCTATAGTGATAACTCAAATCAAAACTAAATATTTTGTCATGTAATGGATGTAAGGAAATTTAAAAAATGATAAAAGAATTTTCATTGCGTCGCAACAATGCGAACTTCAACTGCATTGAAATTGAAGGTTACTGTTATTACTGTTTAGTGTCCAACATTTATTTCACAAGTTATTCAGTGAAATAAGGATTTCATAGGTTAATATAAAAATCCTTTATTATAAACAGCATGTTTACGTAGTATGTGGACTTGAAGATTGCATCGTTGCGATACAATGAAATTTTATTTCTTATTTTTTAATTTTCTTAGATCCATTATTTTGTGATATATTTTTCTTTAGATTTGAACAATTGATTATCACTATACAGATTCTAATAATTATTGAGGTATCTTGCTTACGATGTCGGTTAAAAAAAATAGATGAATTGAAAAATAATCATTTTTGTTGCGCCACGACATTGTGAACTTCAATCTCATGAATTTCTCGGGATATCACAATTCAATGTTAGTTATATATATATATCTATAGAGGTTTGCCTGAGCACAAGCTAAAAATCACTATACGTACCAATGTAATTATATGCTTGATAGAAAAGTCTGTGAAGAACTGAATTTAAGAACGGACAAGTATGAGGTAGGAGGATAATGCTAGGTCTTGACAGGGTATGCAGCAGTATACAATGCAACATTAAAGAATATTTGAAAAATAGATTGATCTGGTTGTTAAACATATTTTATCCTGGCTTTTACACACTTAAAACAAGATTTTTAGCCACTAAAAAAATCACCAAACATATTGATGGTACACAAGAATATTATTGTCTTACGGAAGGTGGTCAATCAGCATGTCAGTGAGTTTGTTTGGGTTTGGGTTGCAGACAAAATTAATATTTCTTTATCTGTTCTTTCATTTTCATTATTATCCAAAATTTGTTTTCATATCTTTAATTCGTAGATTTCTGATAGAAAGAAATGTCCATTGCATGTGCATCAAGAAAAAATGTACATGATTAAAAAAGCAATGATTAGTACACGCGACGACCCATGAATTTTAAACTAACACGTTTATCAATGAACATTAATACTGATATTCATATTACTAACTAGTTTTTTACACTGAAAACTTTTCTGCTTTTGAAACTAGTGTGTTAATAAGTCTCTATAAAGCAAATCATTGCGAGGGATGCATTGAAATTTCAATCGAAAAATCTTTCGAACGTTCGACTCGCTCGCAAGTGTGCCGCTGTTGACATACCACTTTATAAAATTCTCAACACTGTTTCGATAACAAGTTTGGACATGCATATCGAATCAAGCGCGAGAGAACTGTCACAGTAAAAAATACTTTCTATAAAGTACTTATTATTATTATTATTGTTTATTTATTTATTTATTATTATTATTTATTTATCGTTATTATTTATTATTATTATAAGGGTTATTCAATAATTTTTTCTTGAAAGAAATAGTACTCCTGAGGCATTAGAACAATGTGATTGGGTTTTTCGTAGCTAGTGGTTATGCTTATCGTGTTGCCCAGAAATCTTATCTTTCAGTTGTTGCACATACAAAGATACGTTATCACGAAGCAATAATTTGTCATTTCGCTATAGGAATTTGTACACCGTAGAGAAAGAGAGCGCGAGAGAAAGAGTAGTAATACGATGCAATATGAGAAGCGTAGTGTGACTTCTCATTTGAACTTTGCCTTTTGACTGCGCCGGTGGATTGTAACATTATTCAACATGATTAACAATAGTACGAGGGCATTTCCAATGTCGTTATCTCAATTATCGGTGGCAAGCAACTTATATGCTAGAAGAAGAGCGCATTTTCGGGATAATTCGCCGGACAATTCAAACAATCCATCCCACGAGAAATGCGCATTCGACAGTCGCGGCTCGTATGAAGAATTGGAAGAGTGGAGCGGACCGCCGTCCGTACCTCCAAAAAACTTCCCAAACGTTTATGTCGATGAAAGCGACAAGCGGAATGATGCGATTACATCCGAGTACTTTTAAAAATTCAATCAGCAATCATTAACTTTTTGGGTTTTCCACGTTTGGTTCGATTTGTTTACATATAAATTACTTTTTGTTACAGCGTTACCGGAATGTCGCTCGATCACATGTTCTGCTCCCGATGCCGGGAAGGCTTCGAGGCTCACGAGAAGATCGTTAATTCTAATGGAGAACTGTGGCATCCTCAGTGCTTCGTATGCGCGCAATGTTTTCGTCCTTTTCCCGAAGGAATTTTCTACGAGTTCGAGGGACGAAAATACTGCGAGCACGATTTCCATGTTCTTTTCGCCCCATGCTGTGGAAAATGCGGTATAAATCGTTTTTTATGAGTCTGACGTTCGTAACGTTTCCACGCAACGAAAATTAATATTTTTACGTGACTTACCCCTTTAGAAGGTCTTTATACCGGAACCTCAAAGCCTTAAAGCTTAGCCTTAAAGGAGTAAGGTTCTTTTAAGTTGTTGAAATAAATGCGGTCTTTCAAGTTTATCACGCGATTAAAACAAACGAAATAAAATTAATTTTCGTTGTTCCGCAACTTTGCGAACTTCAGACCTATCTTTCTTGTGCTTTCTTAAACGAAAGCGAACATTTAACCTTGCGCTTTCTAATTAAACCGATTCGTTTATCGTGGGTCGCTGGAGAACCAAGCCATTTTTCTTTTGTTGTTTACGGCAAAAAATAGTATACTTATTACATTTTTTTTCGCACTGTTCGTGATGTGCCCTTAAAATAGAAGTATTCAAGAGCGTTAATGATTTTTTTCAGATTTTTTAAATTCAAATTACGCTTTGTAACATGCTTTAGGTTTTCAGTGACCCACGATAAACCTAAGTGATGTCAAAACAAGCTATAAATTGATCGGATGAAGACTACTTTGTCGACTTGTGGAAATAGCTCTTATGAAAATAGTTAGCTACAATCTACACACTCGGAATCCTGTTTATTTACGTGTAAAGTTTTGATTCATCAATGATTTAATTTCACTGTTTAGAAATTCGAACCTTTATTATCGGGAAAATTCTCAAGTTTGATTGGTGTGGAAAGTACTCTTCGTAACGAGTATTTTGATAGGACAGTTGTATAGTCGTATATTCATTGCAGGTGAATTCGTGATCGGTCGAGTCATAAAGGCGATGAACGCGAATTGGCATCCAGGATGTTTCAGGTGTGAAGAATGCAACGGTGAACTGGCCGACGCTGGATTTATAAAGTGCCAAGGAAGAGCACTGTGCCACACTTGCAACGCTCACGTTAAAGCTGGAGCACTTGGAAAGCACATTTGCCATCAGTGCCAGTATGTCTATATTTGTCTCTTTGAATCTGCGAATGTAGAAGTGTTGAAGATTTACGTTGATTTTCGTGAATTTATCATTACAGTGGTGTAATCGACGATAAACCACTACGTTTCCGGGGCGAGGTGTATCATCCGTATCATTTCAATTGTACCGCGTGTGGAATAGAATTGAATTCGGATGCGAGAGAAGTCCGGTCTAGACCGGGATACGCTGCCAATGAAATGGTACGGTATTATTTTATGCCAATATTTTTAACGCTTTTTCATGTTCATTTTATATTTTCTGTGCTCGAGCTGAAAACGCGATTGACCGATACAGTGATATGAAAAGGGAACGTAGATATAAGACTTTGAAATGATTATACCGGACTTCGCGTTGCACGAATAATCAATGGTTTTTCTCGTTGACAGAACGAACTGTACTGCTTAAGGTGTCACGACAAAATGGGTATACCAATATGCGGAGCTTGCCGTCGACCGATCGAAGAACGCGTCGTAACGGCGCTAGGGAAACACTGGCACGTCGAGCACTTTGTATGCGCAAAATGCGAAAAGCCTTTTCTTGGTCATCGCCATTACGAGAAAAAAGGCATGGCGTATTGCGAGACTCACTATCATCAACTTTTTGGAAATCTCTGCTTCGTTTGCAATCAAGTGATTGCTGGTGACGGTAACGGCCTTGGCATACTTAAAGTTTTTATTTTCATTTTTTATGCGGTTTCGTGTCACTTGATCATACGACAAAGTGTCACCGACAAAATATAATGCACCAAATTATCACACGAGAAAATATCATGACGATAGAATATATCTCCAGGAAGTCCAGAAACACACAAACCCAAACGAACATACAAATACACCCAAACAAACACAAACAATGATGTTTTGTCGCGTGATATTTTGTCGTGTGATATTATGTCATGGTACCATATATGCGGGACATTATTTTGTCATCAAAGAAACAAAGAATTTTCTTCATCATTGTTTCCTTTTTTTCTAACTTAAACTTATAATTTTTTACAGTTTTTACGGCCCTCAACAAAGCCTGGTGCGTGCATCATTTTGCCTGCGCTTTTTGCGATCAGAAGATGAATCAAAAGACTAAGTTCTTCGAGTTTGATCTCAAGCCCGCTTGCAAAAAGTGTTACGAAAAGTTTCCGCAGGAACTGAAAAAACGTATGCGCCGTATGTACGATCTCAACCCGAAACGACTACCAGCCTCATAATCGATGAAGATTAGAGGCTTCGAACCACGCTTGGGTCTCGAAACAGTACTGTAGCCCTATATAACCAAAGTAACAAATTATTCTCGTATGCTACTATTTTTTTTAAACGAATTTTATAACGATACATACTAGGTATCCCGTTTCAATCTTACCCCTGATTTTTCTCTGACAATATTGCTTCAATCAAATGTGTTGTACAACAAAACTTTTAAGGGTTAAGGTTTGGAAACGTTTGGAAAAAATGTTGCTCGATACAAAATTCACAATGGCAGCGCTAAAATGGAGCGACATGTTTTTTTCCAATGGAAACAAACCTTTTTTGTATCACCAAAAAATGTATCACCTCAAAACCAACAACTCTTGTTGGGGATTATTTAAAAATAAAGTTTATAATTTTCATGGTAGAACATCATCAAAGGGGCACTTAAAAGACGCTGTTTACCGTCAGATAGCGATACAGGCGATTGTATCGAATGAAACATCGAAATAGCAGTAGCGCTGAAATAGCGCCTGTTCCGGCCCAGGTTTTCTGCAGTTTCCCTGGGCCCTCGTGCAAATGCGATACAGTAGAGCACCAGGAAAGTGTGGCTGCGATCAACACTCCGGGGGTGAAACTCCGGAAGGATCGTGAATGTCGGAATAAAGGAAGGAATGATAGAAGGGGAAGGAGCCCGTATCCCTGAGAAATACATATATAAGAATAAAAGGTTAGAAATAATGTTCTAAATTGAAAATTATGAACTTTATCAAAAAAATGTCCAACAACAGTTGTTGGTTTTGAGCCGACAAATTTTTTAGTGACGGTATGTTTCCAATTGAAAAAAAATATGTCAGCCATTTTAACGCCGCCTTTTTGGAATTTGGATGCAACCATTTTTATTTTCAAACATCCTCCGTTAACCCCGAAAATGTTTAACATGTTTGATCCGAGAAAAATCAGGTGTAAGATTAAAATGGATACCCGGTAGACATACTAGGGTGGTCCAAAAGAATATAATTTTTTTTTCACAGTTCCCTATCGGATAGGGTGAAGTGAAAATAAGACGCTTAGTAATATATGAACACTACATATTTTTTACGCAATAAAAATATGGCCACGATGAAAAGATAACTGTTGTCACTAGGCCGCACTTACATTTCTACCAAACTTTAACTCTCGCTTTTTGCGTCAATGTTTTTCTGCGGCAAATGAATTTTATAATTAATGAAACTTCAAATACCTGGTACATGACAAAAAGACAATACGCGAAACGATTCGCGTATTGTCTTTTCGTCATGTACCCCCAAGTGTCCGTTACGCGGCTTTAAATGAAACTCGAATCCGGTCACTAGCGAAAAATGTTTGCGCCATAACTCCACGAATATAATATTATGGCCAAGTATCACGCGCAAGAGCTGAAAAGTTTGCACCCAGACTGATAACTTTGATTGTAAAATAAAATCATCAAGCTCTGCATGTACGAAATCTACAGAGGTTGATACTCGTACGGAATACTAGGTTTGAGACTTTTTGAGGTTAAGACTTCGATTATCTACATGCCGTTGAAAGGACACCCGTCGACGGGCGAATTAAAGAATCGCAGAAACTGAATTTTCTGCCCAAACGTAGATCAGCCGAAAACCACCTGGGGGATCCCAATGTGACAACCTCGGATGCAACGAAATCGTTTCGATACTCTTGGCACTCAGTTTTGATCGTCTTGATCGACGCTCCGTGGTGAAGTTAATAATTGGTGAAATAAAAAATTAATAACATGATTTTTATAAATAACATCATTTTATAGAAAATTATATTATATACAAAATAAGGTAATTCTTTACTTTAGTGGCTTTTTTGAAAAATGGTCCCCGATTTTATTTTTTTCCGATAAAATAGTTTTATTTTGTTATTGACAACGATATTATTGATACGAAAGAAGGTTCCTATTAATTTTGAATTATTTATGACCACGTTTTACAATTTTGTGAATTTGGGTAATTTTCGAATTCCATTTGTATTAAAGGAGACCACTTACTTTCGTGGCATCGAGACATCGCAAAATATAAAGACGCATTATTTACTTGGATTTGTTTGGGTGCCATAACTGCCCAACAGACCGAATTCAAAATTGATGGGAAGCTTCTTCAGCATCAATAACATCATTACTTATAACAAAAGAAAGCTATTTATTAGCAACAAAAAAATCGGGGACTATTTTTCGAAAAAGCCGCTAAAATCCAGAATTGCCCAAAATAGACCGCGCGACTTTTTTTCTAAGTCTAATAGATTTACAAAAAAAGTAAAATTTATTACAAATTGTACTTTGACCTTGAATAACGTCCGGAAGAGTAGAATCATTATAAAACTACAAAACATCTTTTTTGTAAAGCGTTTGTTATCCTACAACAATATGTCTTGGTAACTGTTGCTCGTTTAACCTACGATTAAGTTATAACATTAAAAAGTAGCAAGCGAAGTTTTCTCTATTCCACTAGTGTGGGAGATAAAAAATTGCGACGATAAATATTAATAATTCAGAGTTTATATTTTACCACCCAATTGTCACACAGCTGCATTGAGGAGTTTTAAAAATGTGTATTTTGGACCACCCTAATATATTCACATACGTAATATAGAAATTATCTGTAAAGTGTGACCACAAAGTGCCGAGCTACAGTGAATAGCTACCTCCGAATAATTATAATAGTACAGTCTCAGTAGGGATACGCACAATCAAGAGTTCTAATTTGAGAAATGTCCAGTACATGCCCAATTTTTTGACAACTGGGCTGGACTTTTATATTTTATTGAAACGGTTCAAAACAGGCCACACGAGAACAAAAATCCGATTTTGTGAATGATTAATTCCGAACAATGAATCGAAATATCGCATTTTGTATGCATTTGGAAAATCGAATTCTGCGTACTCCCAGCACCGCTTGACGAGTTTTTCGTGCATTGTATAAGCGATATTTGTCTCCGTCGTACAACGCCTTTTCAACTGAATATAAATCGTGCCTTTTAAACCTAATAACATGATATTTAAGAAGAAATCTCAGAATTTATATACAACACTTGCGGACTGATAATCATTTTTATCGGTGAATAAAAAAAATCTGTACACGATGATGATAAATTGTAAACGATTACACCGGAAAAAGTGACAAAAATATGAATGCTTCCGTCTCGAAACACCTATGCGCCCTTCATGTCGGGAATCAGGATTTCTAAAATGTAAATGAAAGTAAAACGAAGAAAAATAATTACAATAGGATGTAGAATGTGAATCGAATTGAACTTTATTTCTTAGTAAATTTGTTAGCTAGGGCGATAAGTGGAACGAGACAAGGTAGGTCATTTCAGAAGATAAACTCGTGGAAACGACGAAACGTTACCAGTTATCGACGGTCTCGCCAAGTGAAACGAGTCAGTCGACACCGTTCGATATATTTCATCGCTTCGTCGCTGATTTTTACCGCGATTTTCACACTCTTCAAAAATAAAGACGAGAAATATTCTCGCATTAAATGTTCCATTCGGATGACCAGAGTTTCATAGCCGACATCGGTGAGTTTTTTTTTTATCAGATAAATATCTCCGCTGATATCTGCTTAGGAGTGTTTCTGATAAGGGATATCGACTATTACACCGGAACCTCGCGAGAAACCGACGAAGTTTCGTTCTACGAAAACTTGTTCCGAGATTTTTGCTTTCTAAAAGTTCGCGAATCGAATTCGAACCCGCGAAATAACAATTCTATCGATTTCCCAAAAGTCTTCGTCAGATCGAATCTGCAAAAGAAATCGTATTCCCGAAACGGAGGTAAGAGATAAATGTTTAAAGCCAACATTCTTCGAGTTGAGTGTTCTAGATCTTTTGTGAGCATTACCGAATTATACGTGTACAGCGTAAATGAATACACGACTTAAAATGATATCTTCGCTTCGTGTTTTACACGCTACGTTTGTATACGACGTTGGAAAAATGTTTGTATAAAAAAAAAAAAAAACTCGGTCTCGTGTATCAGACGTCATCGGTGCATCGATTCGAAGAAGGAAAAGGATAGAAAATGATGAATCGCCGTGACTTAAATACGCGTTGGCGTTCGCTAGACGTGCAGCTATACAGAGGCTTATCGCATTCGGTGTTTCAATTTCCTTATGGTTACTCATAATCAGTTGAGAAAAAGTTACTCGAGGCTAGTGGATTCGAGAAAAACGCGTTTCTCTCCGATTGTACTTTTTGACACATTGTTTTATTACATTTTATAAACATTTTTTTAGTATAGTCGTAGCGCAACGTCAATAACGACGAATGATCTTGACGATGACACATTTATCTATCAGCTAATCAAAATTCACTTCCACAGATCATCGTCATCTCACACACCATTACGCCTGACGACATATATATATATATATATATATATATATATCTGCAATGGAAACGAGAGAGTTGATGACTGTTGAGAAAATTTTGACGTCGTAACGCACGAGACCGACAGCCACGAATTTGACAACTGAACAATGTCCAGCTCGTCCTACAGTTACAACCGCGTTGACGGTTCGGTCAGCAGTAGAACGAGGTAAAGCAGTTTTCCAGTACTTGGAACAACATTTTTATCGCGGTAACTTGTTTCATTTTATAGCCAATTGTTTTTCCACGCATCAATTGACATTTTTTTCCTTGTGTTAATACAGCATGGAATCCGGTAGCCAAGGCATACTTTATCCTCGAAAAGGCAATGATTCTAAAAGAAACCAACATAGTTCAGCTTACGTTCCTCATAATCGTTTGTCCAGATATACAACAGCTCTCATCAATCTAGTGCCTATAAGGTTTACGAGGTAATACTGAGTTTTAATAACTTTCTAAAAAAATAATTCGTTATAAATTACTTGGTAAATATTTGCATTTGCAACGCTGCTGTTTTTTTCACTGATAAATCTCTCCTGGTATCTTAAGGCGAGAAAACCATTTACAAGGTCGAAAATTATGGGTTACTTATGACTTTTTTAATTGATAGAATACACATAGACATTTGTATATTTAGATGGGTTTTGTTTCAGATTTCAATTGTTCGAAAAAAATATATACACTTTTTTTTAATTTTAAATTTTCCATCGTCTACATCAATGTTTAGGAGATTTTTTAAAAATTGCCGCTCCGTTGGAGTCCTCCCTCACGCTGTAATTATCTAAATAAAGGAAATTTAAATGATTCTTGAAAATAAGACTTATATTTTGTCGGCGTACCAGGATTTTTTAAATATATGCTAATTGCAGGACACGGCAGCTTAATAAAGTCAATTTGGTGTTTTTTCATAAAATGTTTGCTATATTCAAGGGCGAAAGAAGGTTTTATTTTTAGAATTCAAAATAATATTTAGGTTCACCGCAAAATGCTGATGCAACGAAGATGTGTCACAAATTTCATCAAAGTCGGTGGTATAGTTTCTGAGTAATCACACGAGCAATTGGGGAAAACAGTTTTGAGAAAAATTGTACACAATATTCTTACGAAATTGAACTATCAATTTATGGGAAACAATCGATGTTTTTCAAAATTTGTAAATGGTCTTCCTGCTTTAAAACACGATTAAATCAAGTGAAATACAAATTCAGGTACTTAATTCGTGTGCAAACGATATTTGACTTCGAAACATGTTTTTCGTACTCCCTACGAGATTGCTTTAATTTTGTTTTTATTTTGTTTTAATTATCAATTTTGTTTCAATAAGAATTCCAGGGTCGGAAATTCCACTCGACAAAATTGGTTTGTTTTCGAGCGTGTCTTTCAACTGGCTCAACGAGTACATTTTTGCTGGTTACAAGAATGGAGCCCGAGATAAAACAATGCCAATTTTGGCAAAGCTCGACTCTTGTCAGGTCAACGGTGCAAGGTATATATGGCTGAGGATAAAACTAATAGCGAAAATAGTATCGCGCGGAAAATATGCATCGTTACTCAAAATATTCATTTCTAGAATCGATGGGTTATGGCACGATCACGTAGTGGAGCGTGGACAGGCTGGTGCATCAGTTCCAACAGTAGCGTGGCAATTCGTACGAACCCGTATTCTGGTAGCGTCATTCATTTATCTGCTGGGAATGATCATTTCGTTCTGCAATCCGGTATTATTACTATTATTATTTCATTAATGTTTCCATTTTATAATATCAGTAAAATATAATATTAATCGCTTATTTCTTTTACCTGTTTGACAACTATAATTTATGTATAATTGTAGTACATCAAATCGTAACTGACCTACTGCTTTAACCTCCTGAGTCCCCGCGTACTAGTTCTAGAACAATATCGTAAACTGAGGTACACCCAACAATTTTAAAATCGCTACTGAACTTGTTCTAGTACTAGAACAAAACATTTGTACAAGTTCCCATCTCTTACCCAACGGAAGTTATTGCCAAAAGATTGTCTGGGTCTATACGCCATAATTAAATCTGTGCTAATATTAGTACATTGGGTCTTAGTTCAGAAAGCCATTTCAAATTATGAGTCTCAGGAGGTTAAGGTGGTGACAAGGGTCTGAGATACGAAAAAAAAGTATATTTTTGTAATTATTTTTACATGGTACCTTGTTTGTTCATATTTTGAAACATATTGTAAATTGTTAAGTATTAATCTAAGAATATTATCCTAAATTTCAATACGAAAATATTGTAAATTGCACCAGTGGTAGAGGTGAGAACCGAGTCACCTCAAAAAAAAGTTTCGATGCGGTACTCAGGATAACTCATGATTCCTTCATCGAAAATTAAAAAAAAACCAAAAAGATTTCTTTAGTACATAAGTTTATCCTGTATTTGAACGAAGGAATTAACAAAATATTCGTTTTTAAATTTTTGGTATATAATTGGTCTTTTTATTTAATTAACAAATGAGTTGTAATTGAAACAATAAACCCTTTGTTTAGAAACTGGTATTTAGTATGTAAATGAAATGTGCAAAGTTTAGATGAAATCGGTCCATAGGTTTTTGAGAAATTTTAACTACCGATTTCAAAAAAAAAGATTTGACATATTGGACCAAGATTTGAAACCGAGCGTCCGGAGACTCAATTGTCTATAACTCGGAGAATTTTGCTCATCATAACTTCAAATTTTCCAAAAATATTTTTTGTTAGTTATAGTATCAGAAAAAATCGAATTTTCATTCCCCCCCCTCCCCTTAATGGACTGAAGTTCGCAAAGTTACGATCCAATAAAATTTCTTTTCTCATTTTTTTATTGCCTCCGTTGTATTATTTTGCGAAATATTTTTCTTCAGATTTGAATAATAGATTATCACTATAAAGATAAAAATAATTATTGAGGTATCTCGCTTACGATTTCGAAAAAAAAAATAGACAATTTGAGAAATCATAATTTTCGTTGCGCCGCAACGTTGCGAATCTCATCTGCCTGGACAGTGAATACGTTTGGCAAATCTTTTTATGGAGCAAATATCCATTCGGTTTTTCCGAGATCTTTCCTTTGGCGGGACATAAAATGTAACTGCAATGTTATACTTATTTAAAATAATACATTTTGGCAGAGATACGAAATGTGCATTGTCTTTTTTTGAACTAACAAGAACGGATCGTTTGAACAATCCAGAGACATCGAAAGTCCGTCGTAATGTATAAAAACGTATGCTTACAGATAATCGTACTCCGGAAAGTCATTTCGACTACCCAACACAGATTGCACGTTGAAGAGATTATTAAAAACTACACGATGACGTATAAGAACGGCAGCATTACGAGCTCTCTCAACGACACACCTTTGACGATCGAAACATTTGTGGATAAAGTAAATCTTACAAACGTGACGTTGGGGACAATCGATGGTGACAAACTTCCCGAAACCCTGAACTATTTGATGATGATCGATGAAGTAATAACATTCAGCAATATCGCCGCGCTTATCGTCGCAGAACTCATTGCATTTGTTTTATACTCTTGGAGCGCTTCTATGAATCTTCGGTAAGCAATAAACCTTCATGAACAATATATTTGTCCTTCCAATAATCAACCTTATATCCGCGCACTGATCTGTCAGATCGACGTTTGAACGATTACCTATTCGTTTCAAAGATTCGTATTAAAAATGTTGTCAATCATTAATAAGAAAAAAGGTTCAATATTTCTTTGATGTAATTCTTTCTTGTCAATCGAAAATATTTTTCCCGACCCAGCGATAACAAATATTCTATTCAACGTGGGTATATATTCGAGTTTTATTTGTACGACTTTTTGCATAAGTCTTTTATAAACATGTATTTTATATATTCTTATTTTTGACGCTTTTTCTCTATCGCTCTCTCCTATACTTTCTATCCTGTCCAGCTTTATACATAATTCTTCTACTTCCCGAAAGTACCCGAAGATCCCTCTTTGAATCTTTTCCATCAACGTGTTGATGGGCGTCTTTTCCCTTTATTGCCAACTCGTCTACATCAATCATCCAATTATCAGCCCTCTTTTTTGCCTGTTCGGAGACTCGTTCTTATCCCTTTTTACATATCAGCTGATGGTCCAACGTTTCATTCTCCTCTTTACAAATCCTTCAATTTTTTTCACCTTTCCTTCCCGCTCTTCCGATATTTCCGTATCTCATTCTTGCCTACATTTTCTTATCACTTCCTTTTACTTCCTCTTCAGATCAGTATTTCCATTGTCTCTTCTCTTTCCACGCGATATTTGTATTTTTTATTATATTCAACGTGGGTATAAAAATATTAAATCACGAACTCAATTTCACTTAAATAAACATGTATTTTTTTTATATGCTTCCTGATAAAGTACAGCGACTAGATTGCGATCCGCTTGTCTAGCCCTGGCGTATAAAAAACTCGTACGTTCCTCGATTCGTTACAACGCCTCTGCTTATCAGGTTTGCTTTCCATCATTGATTTTTATTAATTTTTATATTAATGTCTAACGAAATCTTCATTATTAAATTTATGAGTTATTGTTTCGGTGTACTTAAAAGCATTCCTTGCATTACAGACCATGACGTACTTTGTGCCAAGCAGCAAGACGCTTTACGAATTGATAACGAATGGTCCATTAATATTTTCGGGACCGTTGATATTGTTACTCTGGTCACTTTTCATATGGCATTCGATGGGCCACTGGGCTTTGATAGGGGCTCTTATTCTCGTCGCTCTATACGCATGCTTGGTAAGTATTTCAATAATATCCTACCTGCGTAGAAAGAGTAGCGGATTTTCAACACGATGGAACTTATTCCATATCGCTTTTTCTTGTGACGTAACAATCCATTTTTTCAGATATCATCGGCCTATCTGACAAAGATATTCGGTACCAGAGCGATGAATTACTCGTTGAAAAGGATATCATTGTTGGAAGAATACATCGATAATTTGTTCTTGGCCAAAGTTACCTTGTGGAACGATTATTTTTTTAGAAAGATTCAGGGTGAGTTTAGCGGAAGAAAATACAGACTAGTGGTAGTACGTCTATCAATTGTCACCTTTTTTAGACCTCCGACGGAAGGAACTTGCTGTGAACCATCTTGGAGGATTAAGCGAGGGTTGGTGCTTGAGTATGGTCCATATTATTCCCGTGGTCACTATGTGCGCAGTCATGATGTCATGTATACTCACGAATCAACAAATTGTTATTGAAAATGTAAACACTTTACGGATTTTTACGTATCGATGAAGCTTGACTTTAAACAAACAAAAATGTTATTTTTAGTAACAGAAAAATCAATATTGATTCTTTCGATACTTATCGTGATCACTAAGGTATCGTTTAACTCGTGTTTTTTATATTCACAGTACATTCCATGCCTCGTACTACTTCTGGTAAATCTGAAATATTGCGTACGAAACAGCTGGCTCGCCATGAGCAGTATTTCTCGTGGTGTTATTTCCCTCAACAAATTGAAGGTGAATATTACTGGAGCAATAAAATCGGTTAGATTTCTACCGAGCAATTGATCAATTGTTTACCAAATTCATTTACAGAGTATATTAACACTAAAAGACGCAGATCGTTTCACGGACAAGCCGATCGATAAAAATCTCGCGGTCACGATAAATCATGGACACTTCACATGGGAAAGGGATAGGTCTGCTTACGACAATGTCAACGAGTGTGATACCCGGACGTAATTATGGAAACCGATTGAATTTTTCATAAACGTTTAAAAGCATTTATTACCTTAATAATTATTACCTTACCGTATTTAATTATTACCTTAACTTAATTAATTATTTCCTTAATTAATCATTCATTCCCTTAATGAATTATCCATTATCTTAACTAAGCACTTATTACCTTATTAATTTCGAGTGATATATATAAATCACTCGATATTGAAGAAAGCATAGCCGTTGAAGACAGGTCGATCGGATGGTATCCAATTTCATGAAAACCGCTCGCAAGATTTAACTTAGAGCTTATCAATAGAATTTGAACAAATAAAAAAATAATACAAAATTTCTATTTACCTTTCAGATATAATCTAGCAAGCAACGAGAGCCAACCCGTGCGTTTTGCTAATTCTCGGGCCGTCGTTTCGTTGGTCGACATCAATTTCTACGCTCCAAAATCAAAGCTCATTGGTATCTGTGGCTCTTGCGGTTCTGGAAAAACTTCCCTCTTGCTCTCGATAATGGGGCAACTGAACAACGTCGGCGGACGCGTCACAATTGACGGGACGTGCGCTTATGTTTCGCAAATCCCCTGGTTGTTCGAAGGAACATTGAAGGAAAATATTTTATTCGGCGAGAGCCTCGACTCTACATGGTACTACAAAACCATACGTTCTTGCAATTTGAGCGAGGATATCGCACTGTTGCCAGGCTCGGATGATACGGATGTGACCATCGTTAATTTAACTCTTGCCCAGAAACAAAAAATTGTTCTCGCGCGTGCTGTCTATACTCAGAGGGACATTAACTTGCTCGACAATCCATTGTCCGATGTTGAACCCGAGGAAAGCAAAGACATATTTGAAAAATCAATTTTACGCTCACTTGCCGGAAAAACTGTGATAATGATATCGGACAGAGTACAGGTGAGACAAACAATAGCGAACGTCGAGATCGACTTCACCAACCTAAACTGCATGCAAATAAATGGTAGCGTGTCATCGTATCACGGACAAAATATCACACGACAAAACATCATTGTTTGCTTGTATGTTTGTTTGGGTTTGTGTGTTTTTGGGCTTCCCGGGCTTTCTGGGCATATTTTATCGTCGCGATGTTTTGTCGTGTGATATTTCGTGGTGATATTTTGTCGGATGACATGGAACCAAAGGAATGTTATTTTTCTTTCAGTTCCTCAATAGGTGTGACATTATATACGTGATGAAAGAGGGAACGATCGTCGAACAAGGAACTCATGAAGAGTTATTACAGTGGAACAACGAATACACGAATTTATTGAATTCTTATATGAAAAAATATAAGAAAAAATACTACAAGTAATGAAGCAGATACTCGGAACATATAATCTTGCTCTCTATTTCATCCACTAGTTCCCGTGATCTTCTCCTACGATCCGTCGTTTTGCTACTAAAAACGGTCCATGTTTTAGATCCGGCGAACAAATCAATACTTCAATGAGTCAACTTTTAACAACACCAGGTCCGAGAGGCATTCTATCGAGTACGAGTACTACACCGTCTTTCGATCTTGATACTGACGTGAGTAAATATACATTTCTGAAACGAAATTTTTTAAATAAAATTCTCGCTTGCCACTAATTAGAATTTGTATGTCACAGGAGGAAATGACATCCGTTGAAATCAACGAGGATCCAGAGGCATCAATGAAACACACGATTTATGAAAGCGGATTACGGATTGGAAACAATTTTTACATGAGGAATATCGGTGGCTGGTGTGTGGGAATTATAGTTGTGATGATCTCAGGATGGTTCGCTTTTCCCGTAGCCTCGGCACCTCTCATTTTCATGTACATCGCACAGGTAAAACGAAAATTGTGAAATCATCACATAGATCGCGAAAAAAATATTGTGCACTGATCTAAACTCTTCGTGAGTACTTTTATTACTCTCAAAAAATAGATCGTATAGCATTATTTATTACTAATGCATTATTACAAGCTTAATACGAAATCAGAAAGATACGATTCGTTGGCTTCATTATGATAAGCGTTGAGATTATACATTATTAAGGCAGGAAGACCATTTGCAAATTTGAAAAAATCGTTTTCCTTTTTTTCATAAATTGATCATTCAATTAGTTAAGAATATTGTGTCGAATTTTGACAACGAAATTCCAATAATTGGAGTTTTCGATAAAAGACGCCAAGAGTGTTCCTGCCGAGGAAACAGAACTTTGCGACTTTGGCCGAGTTTTTATCAAAACTATATTTTTCCAAACTGTTGGAATGTTTACTCAGGAACTATTTGACCGATTTTTATGAAATTTGTCACAGATCTTCGTTGCATCAGTGGTTTGTCAGCGAACCTAAATATTATTTTGAATTGCGAAAATAAAATCTACTTTTGCTCTTGCATATAGCAAAAATTTTATGAAAAAACACAAAATTGAATTTCTGAGGCTGCCATTTCCGGAATTTTGCATATATTTCAAAAATCCTGGTTTACTGAGAGTCTTGTCTTTAAGAATCATTTAGTTTTTTGTTTTCGAATAAGTATAACGTGAGGAAGGACTCCAGCAGTGGGGCAATTTTTTAAAAATCTTCTAAACATTAATGTAGACGATGGGCAATTTACATTTAAAAAAAGTGTGTACATTTTTTTTTGAACAATGAAAATATGAAACAATACACATCGAAATATACAAATGCCTACGTGTATTCAATGTGTGAAAAAAAAATCGTAAGAAACCCATAATTTTCGACGTTATACGTGGTTTTCCTGCCTTAAGTATTGCAATACGTTGAAAAAAAAGAAAGAAATTTCAAAACACGTCGACTTTTAACAGAGAACAATTACTGATACGACACACATCGTGGCAATACTGTTGTCTATGATGGGTTTTCTTCTATGTTCGGCTGCGATTCTACTTTTTATATACAACAAGGTAAGCTAGGTAAAATCCGATATTTCTCAACGTTCGATGGTTCGCTCTATCTAAAAATAAAAAATTTTTAAACTCGACATTTTCACAGATCGTTTTCTCGGCTGCCAGAAGGATACACGAAAAATGGCTACAGGATTTATTCGGAGTACAAATGTCGAACTTCGCCATGATTTCACCGTCGATAATACTGAATGTTTGCAGTTTACATCTGCAGGAAGGTTAATTTCGCGAAAAAATGTTTTTTTCAATTTCTTTCGTGAATATGGTTGTTTTTGGTAAGTTAAAAATGGTGTATCGTACACGTTCGTTGCAGTGGACGCTGTTCTACCAAGACTGCTGACGACTGTTCTGATGCACTCCGGAGTAATTGTGTTCAGCGTCGTAGTCCTGGGAATATTGTCGTGTTGGTTACTTATACCAATAATGATGTTCATCGTAGCTTCCGTCTGCTATGTTGCTTATGCGAGGTAAGCGATTTAACCCTTTCGCACCGGACGAGACATGTGCTGTCCCATTCTGGGAAATTGTTGATATTACGGCTGGGACAACATATGTCCCAGTTACTGGAAAACATCTAGGATATAAAATCCTCGATGAAATCCTAGAAAATCCTATGAAGCTTGTGAAACCAATGTTGTTGATGGTGCGCTCTTACGGAAACGTTTACGCGTCTCCAAAAGTTTCAACCTTTTAGGCATAAAAGTCATTTTATCTAATTATCGCTTGGAGGAAAAATAACCGATCCCCGAAATGAGGTACACTCGGTCTGATTTTTCATCGTATTGAACGGGTTAAAAAGATTACGAAAAATCCAGGATACTAAAGAACAGTGATATTTTGAATACATAACAATGCTTTTTGTATTAATTTTTAGGGGATTGACTCTCAGTTTGCACGAAACTATACATACTGCACCGGTCATACCGATTTATGATCACTCGGTTAATACGATCGCTGGACGAGCTATCATACAGGCTTATCACAAAGAGCGCGAGTTCACGAAGAAGTTCTATAAACACTGCGACAACAAGTCGACTTTGGATTTCATGCTTCACGCGATAAAGCTCTGGATCGAGTTCCGAATCAAAATGCTATCGGGTAAAATTTTCGTAAAGGCTCGACGAATTTGTGTTTTTATGAAAAAAATATAAGGACCATTTTTTAATGTTTCGTTTCAGCACTGACTCTCGGTGTGATCGTATTGTTGTGCGCCCTGTTGAGCAACATTCGAGATTGCTACGAGATACTTGGACTCGCTTTTATATGTACTTTACAAATAGCGTTGAGTATCGTTCATTTGACTGAAGCTTTCACCAGCGCTTATGCCAGTCTAATCACTATCGGTGCAGTCGATGATTATGTAGAGGTAAATTAATTATCGCACATCCACGTAATGAAAACTTTTAGAAAGTCGAATATTTAATCGTTTTTTAGAAATTCGTGACTGCTGGAAACTCGTATAAATGCCTCATACCTGTTTATCTATCTTCAGCATTGTTTCATAGCATTGCGCAATTTTTAACCCATAATGCGTACGCGATCGAGACAGGTGCGATTTTGAAATGGGTCTAAAGTTCGCAACGTTGCCACGCAACGAAAATTAATTTTTTTTTATCGAGTGATAAACTGCAGAGACCGCATCTATTTCGATACCTTAAAAGGACCTTATTCCTTTAAGACTAAGCGTTAAGGCTTTGAGATTCGGCTTAACGACCTTCTAAAGGAGTAAGCCACGCAAAACATTAATTTTCGTTGCGTTGCAACTTTGCTAACTTTAAACCCATATTTTGAGAAGGAATGAAAATCTTACTCGATTAAAAGAAAATTGCTGCAATTGTGCGCCCAAAACTCATTCAAGCAGCCACCGCATTTTTGCAAACTTTATTTTACAAAAAAATGTCAATAATTTATGAAACTGACACATTCTACGAGCAACGATATTAATTTTTTACAATGGTTTAAAGCTGTTTAAAAACATAACGGATTTTAAATTTGTCGAAATGCGTTGTACTATATCTGCGTAAAACGTTAAAGATGAAGAACGTACTCTGAATTGAATATTACTTTAACGCACATTTGATTATTCCTCCTTTTATAGAATCTACCGAAAGAAAGAAAATCCACGGAAAACGTACCGGACAGCTGGCCTGTCGAACCCCGTATCAAATTCGAAAACGTGCTTTTAACTGAGAAATCACACGAGGAACCCATCAACATCATCATCGATCCAGGCGATAAAGTTGGTAAGTTTTTGATAATTGTACTAAAAGGACCAACTCTTTTAACGTCGTTACTTCTTTTTCGAGTTGGCGGAAAAAATCGTGATCCGATATTTTCATGACTATTTGAAAAACGTTCGCATTCAAATTGTCGCGGCCAAGTATTTGCTTGGATTCATAATGATCGAATCACGTATCGTGTTGCAGCTTTGATCGGCAATAACCCAACGTTGAAAACGGCGTTCGTTACGTCACTCTACAAATTCATCGAGATCGCATCCGGAAACATATACTTGAGTGATAAAAATATCGCCGACGTACCCACGGACAAACTTCGTAAGAGTATCAATTTCGTTCCAGCGGATCCCGTTCTGTTTGACGGTTGTATAAAATACAATTTAGATCCGAATAACGAGAAAACCGACAAAACGCTCATGACAGCGTTGCAAAGGGTACATCTCTGGGAAAAAGTTTCAAAGATGACTAACAAACTCGAAAGTTCGGCAAGCGCTTCGTTCAAACTGTGGGAAAAGAAATTATTGTTTTTGGCTCGCGCCCTCCTCAATGATTCCAGCAAAGTGAGTTATTGAAAGTTCACGTGGATCTATATAGATATCTTCGATAAAAAAATATATATTTTCTTTACTTCAATGGAATATCTTCAATAGAAAAATATATATTTTCTTTAAAAAAAAGTGTTATTGTAGATAATAATAATAGAGGAATCTCCGGACCACCTTGGCTCGGACGACGACATCGTAGAAAATGTTTTACTCGATACTTTTTCCGATTATACAGTCGTCGTACTGTCTAGTCGTAGAATACGTTACGCCAAAAAAACTTATTACCTCGAGGATGGAAAGGTGATATAACAAGAAAAGAAACGAAAAGAATTCTTACGGTCATCGCTAAACGTTTTTTTTTTTTTTACGAACGGATATTTCTCTTTTCGCAGATAATCGAAGCATCAGGAAGATCAGACCTGCCGGGAGCCAGTGCGGTCGATCTTACATTGTCTCTGCCGAAAGAACCCATTCAAACTAATTTTTAAGATTTACTTGTGTAGTTCCTGCGTCGAATCAAATTTATACATCGTTTGTACTTGTCTTCAACGACACTTCAGTAACTCAAATCGTATTCCGGGGTATCAAGTTTTATTGTCCGTTTAATTTTCGAATCGGGGATACTGCGATTTAATGATAATGAAAAAAAAAATGTGAACGACATTCGTACGCAGCCCAAAACTGTACAATCAATGGCTATATCGAATCGTTTCTTAATTTACAAATGTACAAAAACTTTAGTTTTGTCATAGCTGCTTAACTTCGCCACTACAGTGCGGACAACAAGTCATATAAGAATCACTGACGGGAGACGGTAAAAACATTTTACCCCCTATTGCTACAGCTGCGCCCATTACTGCGCTACACGCTGCGTCTTGCCGTCCAGACATCAAAAGATTTGGGCTCATTAACAACTGAAATACAAATATGAATTAATATCATTATTATTGTTAATCCAAACGAAAGAAATTTAAAAACAGTATGTAATTACTATCGTACTCGAATCATCATACTACAATAATTAGCCGAGAAACAATATAGTTATATTTTTCAAAATATTTATATAAATTCATATTGTAACTATTACTAGTCATTGTATCTTTTAAGTCGCAATATTTTCTATTTATTGTGTAATATTATCATAGCCTTATGTTGTAAAAATTAAAAGAATAAACTTTTATGACACAACGCATGCGATGATAATATTACATTCAATTGGTGCGAGCGAGAGAAATACTGGGATAACAAAGATATGCAGGAGGGAAGTGAAGGCGCAATGTCTAACATTGAGATGCGGAAACATGGGGAAAGTGGGAAAGAAAAGGTTTGGCAATTGGTCTCGTGAAATGGGAAATTGGGAAAGAAAAGGTTTGGCAACTGGACTTCTGCCTCGGGGAAGAAGGACTCGAGCGTATTTGGAAGTGCCAAATAGCTAGGAGGGAGATAAAGGAATTTTGGATAAGAGGGGTGAACCATTGGAGAGTAGGTGAGGAATTGAAGCGTTGAACGAAAGATACGCTGAGAGGGGGCCCGGTAGAGATAATATGCGAGTAACTAAGGGAGTACGCAAAATTAAAAAAGTAGGAGGAAGGAGTTTGTTTTCGTCATTGTTAGTTGTAAGAATTTTGTTTTTTGTTTTGCTTAGATATGAGGATTACAGCATAAGGTGAAAGTTGGTGGATGTAAAGAGCGAAAGCTGCACGAGTAGACATAAATCCATCTATCTGTATTATATTGAGGTGAATTTTACGGTAGAAGTAGAGTACGTCGTGTACCATAGGAACAGTTTTTATGCGAGTAAAACAAAATTATTGAAGTTAAGTCTTCTTGTATTCACACACTGAAATTGTTCATATTAAGGTGAACATTCTAACCTGCTCTGCACTCTGTTCAGCAGTAGTCTTCATCTCCAGGCCCGTAATATCGACCTCCCGCTTAGGACGTACGTTTTCCATTCCACTGAGAAGTTGAACTTTGAGGATCTCGGATAATTGACAACAGCCCTCGGTGAGATCGACGATGTTCGTGCTCGACAATTCGTGTCGTTTGAACGACATTAAGCGAACGGGGTCGAAGTTTTCACGAAGGATACTCAGGGTTCTAGATAGAGGATAGAGAGTTTGAGTTTCGAGAAAACAAAATTGTTTATACATAATTTTACAAAAATACTTTGATACGAGCTTATGGAAATGTAATTTAAAAAAGCGAGTTTTAGCAATGCGAAACGATTAGTTTGACCACCTGAAAAACTCAATAATGGTCCTATTTGTTTAAATATATAAACTATTAAACAATAAGAAGCTATCAAAATCTTTAGTTATAAGAAATCACTGAAGAGGAGAATCAACGAGGTTCGGTGATAATTATGTTCGTAAATTTAGCGTCTATTTTGCGCTGCGATACCTCCACATTTAAATACATCATGAGATTGAAGCTCGCAACGTTGCGATACAACGAAAATAATTATTTTTTAATTTCTTTACTTTTTTCACTGAAATCGTAAGTAAAATACGACAATAATTATACAAATCTTTATTATTAGAATCTAGAATACAAATCCGAAAAGAAATATTTCGTTGAATAATGAATTTAAGAAAATAGAAAATTGAGAGGAGAAATTTGATCGCGTCGCAACCTTGCGAACTTTAAGTCCATTGTATATGAACTATTTTTCCAGCAATCCTTATTAAGTATTGAATTCCGAGTATCCTATTATTCTAATAAAGTGTGAAAAACTGTAATAGTTTACATGACTCAACCCATTTCAATGACGTTTGGCAACGTCGCATTTTTTGTACTAACATCAGTTCCCAAAGCCTAGCTTATTATTTTCTGTGGCCGATACCCATGGGGAATACAAATGTTGTGAAAGTTTTCCGAAAAAATCACGAGATTCTATCTTCAGGCCACCCTCGAGGCAGAAAGATTCTATGATAAAAAGATTAGGAAATGGAAAAACTATATTTAAATACATATCGGCAATAAGCCCTTTAAAATTACAAAAAGTACGTCCTCGCACAGTTGAAGAATAGCCTATCGAAAATATCCGATAGGCTATTCTTCAACTTTCCGAATACTTCAGTGTCTCCCGACTACATTTCTCTATTTTTTGGTTAATATTACCGTAACCTGACCAATTCAAGCTGTCGTTGCCATCGCAAAGGTTCAACAGATGTAACCATCGGTTTTTGACGTTTTTATGTCCTAGCTCCAAATTGCATTACAAAATCGATATGTAAAAGAAGAGGCACATTTTGTCGTATATGTGTGATAAATTCAACAACCTTAATCAATAATGAACTTAAATTTAATGACTTTAATCATTAATATTTAGGAAACTGTACGGCAAATCTACGAAGCTCCAAACACAGATGAAAGATCTCGATAATATTATTTAAAAAATGCATACTTCTATCTCGGCATCGCTCACCGTACCACCTTAGGGAAATTTTCAATGTAACGTTAATTCATTGCAGTTAATTTTACCTGTACGTTTTCAAGGCGGTGTCTCTGACTTTGCTGCGTTCCTCGAGTAACCTCTTAACGACTTCCTGAAGATCGGTCGATCTTTGGCACAGAGCAGCTTTCCATTTTGCGAGTTCCTCCACCATAAGGCTACTGGCCAAAAACTTACTGCGCCATACTTCGCACTGTCCAGCGAGCCACTCCGTTTGTTCCTGATGAGTGCTTAAATGCTGCGCAGAGTTCAACAAGGCTCTAGCTAGTTGCAGCTTATCTTCAGTGAGCAGATGAACTCTCGTCTGAAGATCTTCACCCACAGCAGCCACAAGAAGATTCTTCAATTCGCCGTTCACCTGTTGCATTAATTTTTTACTACAATGATAATTTATTTAGCTTTTGCGCTTCAAATATTATGCATTTACTACTACAGCTGTCTATTGTAGCTAGTATTTATTAATGTGATCGAAGTTCGCATCGTTGAAACGCAACAAACTGTTTTTTTTAATTACTTGTAGCATTGAAAATTATATTAGCATTGAAAATTACAAATCGCAGATTTGTAGGGAATCAATAAATAAAGAATCTAAAAAAAATCGCGATTCTTAAGGAGCTCGAACTTGCGAGAGGAAATGTGTTAAATTTGACGTTTTGAAAAAAAGATAAATCATGCTGGTTGCTTTCCAACGATGGAAACTTCAAGCTCGTATTTACTATCGATGTTGGTGTTTATTGCAGCTTGCGTTTATTATAGAAAACGGCAATTATTGTAGGTAAGCTTGGTATCAGTAAACTAGTTATGTCAAGCGCAATTACCTGAGCTTGAAACTTTAGCTGATTTTCTAGTTGACTATTCTCGCTTTTGAGATTTTGAATTTCAGCTTCGTAGGCTTTTTTCTGATTATTCCACTCGCTCTGCTCGTCTCCTCCAATTACGGTCTTTTCACCAACGTCTTCTTTCGCTGAAAAGCCTTTCTCCATCTCCAACGATTTGTGTATTGCCATTTGCGCCACCATTGTGTTTATATCCAGATTATTTTTACTTGATTTTTTGTACTTATTTTTGACGCAAGGTACTATGGGATTGACGGCAGCCTTGTAAGGTTCGTAAGGTATAAACTTAGGCTCTTTGGACTTCAGTGAGTGGAGTAAATTTTTTTTGGTATACGTGACACCCTTTGGAACAAGATTGACTATGGTTCCGGTAGGTGTAACCGGTGGCGTACAAGCCACTAGTTTCAGATTGGTTGGATGATAAATGAGAGTATCTCCGAGACGAGTTTTCTTTTGTTTCACCTCTGTCTTTTCCAAAATAACATTCTCCATTCCATCACCCTGAGTTCTTCTAGGGCACTGCAAACTCTGTGTTTCTGTAGTAACAATAAAATCCAAAAATGAATACTCTAACAATATAGCCTAAACATGGATTTGGATTTGTCGCAGAATTTCTTACAAATTTATGGTTCCATGTCACCTGATCACACAACAAAGCATCACAATGATAAAATATCCTCAGGAAGACCAGAAACAATCGAACCCAAACAAACCTACAAAAACACCCAAACAAACCCAAACAATGAGGTATTGTTTGGGTTATATTTTGTCAGCGATATTTTGTCGTGTGATATTACAACATGCTACCAAATTGATGCTTCATATTGTCACGTAAAAAGAAACCTAGTAACAATTATTAAATTATCACAGAATTTCGTACTAATCGCTCATCAATAATTACTTAAATGAAACAGTTAAATTAATATCTAACAATAATGAAATGTTAATAATTGGTTGTTCATACCCATCGATCCATCACTGACAGCACTGCTCTTTCTGGAGGTTATAAATACTGCTCGATTTTCGTCTTTGGATGAATTTTTTTTTGCCTCCATTTATGTCGCGATACGGTATAAGTACCGCAATATTGGTCATACAAATATAGTCCGTCGCACTAAGCAAACTAAACTTTCAATTAGGAGTTTGCACAAAGAACTTTGGTGATAGTATTTCATTGAGAATGCAATAAAAGCAGTTAAACGATGCACGATTGTATTTTCATAAGAATACACTTTTTTGTTGTTCGATTAAAACCGTAAATGGCGATTAGATATATTTTACTTGACAGATGCAGATTTTTGGTTATATTTGTTTATTCTTTATTCAAAACGCAATGATCATCGACGTGTCATTTCGTCGGAAGGTTTACGGTACGAAAGAGAGGGCGTATAGAGAGGTATACTTTTGCGAAACAATTACTGACTAATCCATCGCATCTGTAAGTGAAATTTGGATATAACGACTCGCGCGCAAGTTTCGCGAGGTACCCAGTAGATTATCAAATTAATTATTTGTAAGAGTATTAACTTGCAGAAAATGAAAATGGAAAGTCACCCGCTGTTCGCAATTTTACGAACGGGTATATCACGATCGTAATGGTTTAATATTTCGTGCATATACAATGGACAACATAATACGTAAATTTTGGAAAAACCGTTAATGCGTACAAGTAAATATTTTTTGCGAAACGCGATATAAGTATGAGGAATGCGACTGGAGCTTACAGCACATATGTTCAATGCCTGGTAAATAAAAAACAGTATGATACTTTGTCTCGTGATCTGCCTTCGTTGGAGTGTACCTATCGCTACGCACCTTGCGGCCGTAGACCGAAATAAGAAGCGCAACTTTTAAACGAAGATGGGTCCACCACCGTTGTTACCAGATTTGCATGTAAGCCCGTGATTAGAGATTTCAGAAACTGACGCGCACACTGTACGTGCTAAGAGACAGCACCAGTTTTAAGAGGGGACGGTACCCTTCTCCCCCCCGGCCGCCGATTAGGGTGATAGTTGTTTTCTACGGATTTCCTAAACGACTCCTGAGAATTTCATGAAATTTAACCACGTAATGTCAAATTGATAGACGAACGGCTATCTTCTCCCCAAATGACTCAAATCGAAAAAAAAGTGAGCGACGTGATGGAAACGCTGTAAAATATAAAGTTTGGTTAATATCACGAATTGGAGGGGAACAGAGCCGCGTAGCCATATTCAAAACACATATTTTGGGACGTCAACCGTTTGATTCTGTCACATATTTTAGGAGATTCGTAGGAATCTACAATTTGTAGGTATATGTTTACGACTTCGAGAAGATATCGTCCGACATTTGTGATATTTAGTTCCAGCGAATGTCGGGACGCACCCTCGAAATTTCCGGCGTGTATGTATGTATGTATACATAATCACACATGAAACCCGTCGCGGTTTTCTGGACGCTAGCGAGAATGTTGGCTCGTGGTAGAAAGCTGTAGCTCGCATTATTTTTGTTTGATCGACGCGAGCCGAGGCTACGTCGAAGTTTTGTCGCGGGTGCGGTCGAGGGGCGGAGGGGGGCTGTACCGTTCCGCCTATGTTTCTTCCACACTGTTATGTACAGCCTGGAATGCAAAACCCAAACTTGGTCATTTTTGCCGCATTCCACCACAGCGCTAGTGTAGCGGAGGCATGTTTGTTTATACCGCGTTTACGGAGCATGGCGGCCATGTAAGTAACTGAAACCTCAGGAGAAACTCATGTGAACCTAACCTAACCTTTTCAGGAACGAGGCGTCTGTGTAGTTTGTTGCCATGGCAAACGTTAAGATCGACGTTGAATACTGGTAAGCGGAAGTATTATTCGTATTATTTAAGTATTATTCGACGTTAATTTAACTAGGGACATCCCATCCCTCATTATCAATTATAGATCGTGTCCATTAAAAATGAAAACATCCACTCCCAATGTTCCTTTTTTATCACACTGCGGGTTTTCACGAACATATCCTTCATCTTGGCACTGTTGATTTTGTTCCCCTCTACAAAATCAAGTTGACACTTGTCTTGTACGGGGTATAAACTTGCTATGCTTCTGGTTACCGTTTTTTAGATCCCCACAGGGTAAAAACTTGCTGCACTTTATCGTCACTTTTTTAGATCTATACTTTGCTATTCATAGCGTCAGTTCTCGCTTCGTCGAATTTTTATTTCGCAGCCACAAGACCCAGACGTTATATACACACCGCACATACATAGTTCTTATCTCATTCATGCTTCACAATTATATTCCAGTGCTCTTTATCCCGGCATGGGTCTTTAAAGGAACAGTCAAAATTTGAAACTGAAATTTCTCTCTTATGTTTTTAATTTTGTTTAATTTTTATTAACAATGGTTTTAAACTTTTGACTTCGATAGGTGCTGGGCCATGTAGTAGACATTTCAATAAGTAACCTAAATTTTTTTCAGATTTTTGGGAAGCCTTGAAATCTCTGTAAACTTGACTGTTCCTTAAAAGACCCAGTATACAGTGGTACAGTCGAAAATATAGTGTACACACACCAAGTTAAGGGCAGGTAGAAAATCGATATGACTTCACAAATTTTCAAACAACATTTTTTAATACATGGTTAAGTTCGTTGAGAAGAAGTAAGCATCAGACGCTGTTTATAGACTTTGCGTACATGAAGTATACTCCATGTATGCGAAGTTTGATCGTTTTATTTTACTCTACAAATCATGGAGAGTGGAATCTAGCCTCTCTAGTCTCCATGTTACAAATGTTCAGTCGTTTCAAAATTGTGATTGAAAAATGTCAGCTATCGTTCTCGCATTCATCTTATACGGTAAAGTTTCTACTTCGTTGTAATTCTACACATTGGCGATTACGATTAACTCCGTTCGCCCCACACTAAATTATAACAAGTATAAACCACGAGATGTTCTCTCGTGGTATCTTTCCTCACTAAGATTGCATGTTTCTTCTAGTGGTATGTGTGGCCACAAAAAGCAGTTTCTGGAAATGGCCCAATTAGTCAAAAGCAAAGTTCCCACTGCTGAGATTACAGGTATCCCGGGAAGACAAGGTAATAATTTTGTGACCCTGGAAATATGTCCGATTCTCTTGAACTTACAGACTAACAAACTAACGCCACTGTTTTCTCCAATTTTCAGGATCTTTCGAGATACAAGTGAATGGCGAGTGTGTTTTTTCAAAGCTTCAAACGATGGCCTTTCCTATCTTCTCAGAAGTATCGGAGCTTGCAGCAGAGGTGCAGGAAGGAAAGCCGATAAGAATGATAAATAAGCAACAATCAATTGATTGCACGATTGCGTGACTAACATTTTATTGTTCCAAACAGGCAGGTATAATACTCTATTCTTCCTCGTGTTTCTTTTTTTCTTACATTACATGTGCATAAATGTATACATGTTTAATGGGTTCCATATCACAGCCCAGAGACAAACAAACACAAACAAACCCAAGCAATGCTGTTTTGTTTGGGTGATGTTTTGTCGGTGATATTTGATTCGTGATATTTTGTCGTGTGATATTATGACACGCTACAGTTTATTGGGCCTTTCCTTTATGCGTAAACATAATTATCCAAGTTAATCAACTAGTGTTGGTAAATTATAGATCGAATGTTACCAAATGACATAATTTGAAATCTGTATCATTGAAATTGAATATTCGCATTTAATTGTTCCTTAAAGTAAGAGAGCTGTAACATATTCGTATATCGAGAATTTTGTGAATTTGCAATCATTGTTTATTCCGTAAAAATGGGATCACCAATGTTTATCAATGCTGGGGCACCTTTTTTCCGACTCAGATAAACACCGAATCGCATTTTTCCATGAAACTCTTCTGCTAGTAGTCGAAGCGGCTGCACAGTCTTTTTCCCCGAAGTCTGATCTATACACACCATTTGGCATCTGGTACAAGGTCCGTCAACCTGTCAAAAATATTGTTTCAACGTATGCTTTTTTTTCGAAGATCGCCGGAACTATAAGAATTAGATTTCTAGTGACAATTATTTTTTCGTGTTATATTTGAGTAAACTATTGAGAATGGCTTCTTCATTCAGAACTATCGTAATTTTCAAACCGCTGAATGGCGATGATAGAATTTAAAAAAATAACAAACATTTTATAACAATACACTTAATTACACCGCAATTATGTAACAAGGGATTGTCAAAATTGTCAAAGAATTTCCTAGGTACACAAATTACGCGGATAAAAAATTTACAATTCGAAAATCATATTTGAGTGCCAAGCAACGTCCTATGGGAAAGCATACAAAACTATCGCACGCGAACAGTGAAATGATTTTTGAACGGGTAATTTCATCAATCCGAAATTCAGCATGCCGATCTTTGATCAAACAAGCCTAACGATCCCGTAATTGATATTTTTGCATGGGCTTGAACTTCGCAAAGAAAATTAATTTTTTTGCGTGGCTTACTTTAGAAGGCACGTAACCCGAAACCTTAAAGCCTTAAAGCTTAGTCTCTAAGAAGCAAGGTCCTTTTAAGGTGTTTAAATAGATGCGGTCTCTGCAGTTTATCACTCGATAAAAAGAAAACGAAAAAAAAAAATTAATTTTCGTGGCGTCACAACGTGCCGAACTTCAGACTCATATTTTTGCATAGCACTGGCTGTGATCGTAAAAGTAAAATACGACCTGTTAAAAATAATACGGGAAGCAAATATGTGTATACAGACTTGAAACTTATGATTTCCGATGCGAATTTGCGACCACGTCAGTTCTCGAAACGGAGAACTGCCTCGTAAGACCATGTTCCCTCTAAAGCGGTGTAAAATCGTTTTACGGGAGCAATCCGAATTTTCGGGCAATTTTGATGCTAGCCATTGTACGCTTGCTTCATTTAGGAGCAAATACTGGCCTTGACTGGAGAAGGATAATTCGGGCTTGCTGGAATCTGCACACAACGACAAAAAACCATCAAACACCTTAGTGGAGCTCAATTGTTTGTTCGGAAAGCACATGATTTAAAAAACTGGAGAAGTGCGAGACGGACTCGCCGACCGAGGGTTCCGTACAAATTTGTAGGTACATATTATAAATAGTTCAGGATTTCAGCTTCGCAGTTTTTTTCCGAGTTATTCCCGAAATTAAGTTTCCAAAACCTTTAATTACTTATAAGATATTGTGGTTATATGTACAGTTCATACCTAAATTAGTTTTAAAAAATCTACAAAAAGATTTGTCGATTGATTACGGACTTTAAATAAAGACTGTATTTTAAAAATATTCAATTACCAATGTATAGTTTTCATATTTTTTCCTACACTTGTAGTACAAGACTTTATTACTTGCTAAATTTCATAGTTCTAGGTCAACGGAAATACCCTATAAAATGTGATTCCCTTGAGAGTTGAAATATACGTTTTCTTTTTTTGCGGCATAAACAGCTGTATCTTTTTTTTACGTCAACTTAGAAATTTGATTTTTTCAGAGCTTCAAATAGACCTGACTATATGGTTTTAATTTCAACTCGATATCTAGACGCGTTCCCGAGATAAGAGTCTTGACATACAGACGGACAGACGGACAACAAACCGATCCTATAAGGATTCCGTTTTTTCCATTTGAGGTACGGAACCCTAAAAAGATTGAAAAACTGTAATACATTGATTTGAGAAACCAAATTACTTTTTAATATATTTTTGTCAAAATCTTTCGTGGGCTTTTGACGGATAAGTCGTAAATTTGGTTGTCCCAGGGCGAGACTGAGCCACTCCGAAACGTCTGAACCACAGTCGATGCCTTCGACCCTGTGGCCGCAAACTCGACTCCGATACAATTCACCCGTGGCCGCAAGCTCCGAGGTAACCTCTAATGGTATTTGAGTGGAGGGCATTCCTGAAAGTAAATTACATTGAAGCATTGAAGGATTACATTCTACAACTTACATACATCATATCACGTGAGAATGAATTATATAGATCAAATAAAAATGTTGCAAGTACGCAATAGGAAAATATGAAGAAGTCATTCAACGAGCAATTGCGGACGTACAGAAAATGATTTTTTTTCAACAAGGTTTTCCGATTGAATGAACCCATTTTAGTTATTGGTCACTCGATAAAATGTTTAGGTGTATAGTGAAAATTGAAAAATTTCGAGACAAATACAAAAAAACCATTTGGTCTTCCTGCCTTAAGGAGGTTCGATGATTGGAGTGACTCCAAGTTAAAAGTACGATTTTTTAAAATACTATTATCCAGATCTTTGTCTATCCATGTACCGATTTTTCACCAGTTTCACAGTACAGTTTCAGAGATATTAATTATTCGTGTTGGTGAATTTATCACACGTAGACGACAAAATGTGCCTGCTCAATCATATATTGATTGTTTATACTACTTGCAAGCGCGATACGCATCAAAAATTGATGGTAGCATTCGGTGAATCTTTGTGATCAAGAATGCAGCTCGAATCGGAAAAGTTATAGCAATAATAAACCAGAAATTCAAAAATATAGTCGAAAAAGCGAGGTATTCGCTTTTTCGGAGAGCGTGGCTCTCGTGATCTTACAGTAGCCATTATCGAACCTCATTTAGAAAAACTTACGGACCAAAAAATACAATGTACGAAGAGACTTAAACAAACAGAGAAGTGATAGAATTCAATAGTCTTCTGGACAAAGGGTATATTTGAATATTATGAATTAAAAATTGATCAGACACTTTAGAAATAATCGGTTAGCGAAGTGGTGTACTGTTCGAAAAAAAAAACATTTTAGATTGGACTAAAATGAATTTTTAAATCCTATAAAAATGCTTATTCAAATTTCACAGAAACCGAATATCCTGATAGAGACAATAAAAATTTCACGTAAATGTAGACAAATATATTGCGCAATATTCTGTTGAGGTTGTTATTATTATGAGATCTCTATGTATATAGAATTTACGTAATTACTAATCAATTTAGAAAATATAAAAACGAGCAACATCCAAAATCAAGTAACAATCAGAAGCAGAAACACACAATTATAAATACAAAAAATATTTATGAGAAACGAGTACACGCAACTTACCGGGATAATCCAAAATTAATATATTCTCATCGGTGCATATTTTCGGTTTCAGAAGGCAAAGGTTGACCTGCTGTTTTTGCGACAAACAGATTCCCCTCGACGTGACGATCATCCATTCACGATCGTACTGTAAGCCTC
Organism: Ophioninae sp. A BG-2022a; assembly: GCA_030523105.1. Lineage (NCBI taxonomy): Eukaryota > Metazoa > Arthropoda > Insecta > Hymenoptera > Ichneumonidae > Ophioninae sp. A BG-2022a. The sequence continues at coordinate 26,707 of JAPYZI010000162.1, read as the reverse complement.
TTTCGTTCAGCAACCAACAATTTTCAACCTCATAAGCACCGCAAGATTTTATAGGGTACACGAATAACCTGGACAATCTTAATTCGCTCTGATTATTCAAAGATCGTGAAATTTCGTTTTCAACATGGCCCGTACCGTTTTCATCCGTCGATGGGTTTCGATTAGCAATAAAGCCATTGGCGAAGTAATCGTTCTGCGCAATTTCTTTAATACTTGTTTCGACTTTTGATTGATCATTGTCCAATATCGTGGGTGCGGAGGTTAAGGACTTGTTGGAGCGTATCGAAAGTTCCAAAACTTCCGATCGGTCCACGAAACAATTTTTTATCATGCGAAGTACAGCTTCAACGTTTTCTGGCGTCGACATATAGCCAAAGGAAATTCTGCATGCTCCGGTTGGTCGACCATCGATGAGACCAACAGAACCGCCGCAGGTGTAGCCAACTTCATAGTTGTTCATTACATCGCGATCGGAGAGACCCAGCTGTCGTTGACAGGTACCCGGATTACAGAAACAACCGATACGTAGGTGTATCCCTAAAAGCGCGGCCATGTGGATGACTTCGGTAACGTTCACGTACTCTCCGTTCCACCGTAACAAATTAAAGGCCACGATACCACCCTGAACTGAGATATTCTCGTAATCACTGTCACTATAGATTTTCGCGACCGGTCTTCCATTACTGTGACGCAAGATGTTCAACGAATGGTGTAAGTATCGGGCAAGCGAAAATACGTGCTTCGATATATCAATCAACGAGGCGACGGACATAGCGTCGAGACCATACTGCAGGGATACTATGGAGAGATAAGGCAACGTCCCGTCTTCGAACCTGTAAAACGACAATTTCGAATTCTCAATTCATTTTGTTAATCGTTGACATACGAAATCGAGTGACGGTAATGTCATTTTTTAAAACGTGAGCGGAGATACATGGTTGCGTGTCATAATATCACACGACAAAACATCATTGTTTGGGTTTTTATACGTTCGTTTGGGTTTGTTTGTTTCTGGGCTTCCTGGGGATATTTTATCGTCGTGATGTTTTTTCTTGTGATATGTCGTCGTGTGATATTTTGTCTTGGGTGGGGTAGGAATCTCGACCTTCGATTGACCAGAAAGTTAAAAATTCCGAGTTTCAATATTTCGAAACTGCGAGTTTCGTAAAGCTCATACCAGCGAAACTTGTTGTTTCGGAATATTAAAATTCGGAATTTTTAACCTTCGGGATTCCTACCACATCCTATTTTGTCGTATAATCAGGTGACATGGAATCGAGATAGTTATATTATAAAGCTGACCTCTCATGAAAGACGTCACGTTTGAGATGAAAGTTCTGCAGACTGAGAGCAAGTTTGACCGTGCCGCCTCCGTAGTAAACTTTTTTCAAAACATCCGCACTCGTTTTTCTGACCAACAGTGCACCGACGCCGGTTGGATAACCGAACATTTTGTAGAACGAGAGAACAACGAAATCTGGCTTGACGGCCGAGAGATCAAGATCGTTAGTGGCTACGTAGCCAGCCGCGTCGAGAAGAACGTACCACTTTTCGCTACTCCCGTCGTTTTCTGGCTCGAGGATTCCATTCTGCACTTTATTTATCCATTCCAGCGGATATTTGAAACCGGTAAAATTGCACTGTGCCGAGTACACGAAGAGCGAATTTGCGGGATTTTCAGTTCCTCGAGTATTCGACTTTGTCCTTTTGGCAAATACGTCAAAGGCTCTTTCGTGATCGAGGCAAGAGACTCGCGCGCCTCTTCGAGCTACCAAATCTCGCATTCCCAAAACGGACGTGTGATTATCTTGAAGATATACAAAACTTCCGGAAGCTTGGTTCGAAGTTTCACTCTCACTGAACTGGAAGGTTTCTGCTATAATTTTTAACGCTGCTGTTGCGCCAGAAGTAAAAACGAGATCGTATTCTTCCGGCGATGCGTGAAAATGATCCAGCAGCCTGGACACAAACCATTTTAATCAAGTTTTACTCACGAATTACACATTTTATAAACATGTTCATGCGAACATTAATTTGTGTGATCAGTTTTTAATTCACCGGAGGAACTCTACATAATTGATGTACTCGAGGCTTTGCGTGGCTTACTCCTTTGGAAGGTCCTTAAACGAGAACTTTAAAATCTTAAAGCTTAGCCTTAAAGGAGTAAGGTCCTTTTAACCCTTTGGGGTCGGCAGATTAAATTTGAACTTAATTTAATTCAATTGAATTTAATTTAATTAACTTTAATCGTTTTCTACGACTAACCATGATTGAATCTATCGCGTGTTCACTAAACAGAACACATGCGTTTGTAAAGTAAAAATCGGAAAAAATACTCTATTTCTACATAAAAAGATACCACCTAAAAATAAAAAATTATATTTATGGTTCTTTTATCCTTGAAATTTTCATACCGAATAATATTTCGTTCCCGAGTGATCAACATTTCATTTTTTCGATCTGTAAAAAAACATTGTTAACCGTATCCATGCATCTTGCATCGATATTAGAGGCACATGGTACTTTTACAGAAACCGAAAAATATTCCACCCCGCTATGTTACAAAGTTTCGTATTTATTTATCCATTTTTCGATCGTCTCTTACCTGTGTCTCGTTCGCTCAATAACCTCGTGCGTCAAATTGCCAGATGCGCCAGCCGAGTGAGGATTGGCATAAAGAGACGTAAGCATATCATTTGTCACTCTTTTAATCTGTGTGTCTGAGTGTAGGCCCGCACCAGCATGGTCCAAATAATGTTCGTCTTTAAACACATCAATAAAAGCAAATAATTACGGTTATAAATGTATCTTATTCTTCCAACTCCAACACCTGTGTGTTTTGTTCTTCTCTTATTAACCCTTCGTATACACGTGGGGTCCAGTGGACCTCAACGCCAACTTTCGGGCTGAATATGAAGCCTTTAACGGCCAATAGCTAAATAAATATCTTTTTTGAAAGATCGAATATTGTCCTATTTATTTTATTTAAAAAACCATCTGTTAACATTATTTTCGTGAAAAATTAATTTAATTATCTCTAAAAATAACAAAGTTATGGTTTTTCGTGACTAGTAATTTTTACGCATATTTGACGATCTTAATTCATCTTTTCTACAAAATTCCAATCCTATCGCATTTTAGATATTTCGAGCTACATTTTCGCATTTGTTTCATTCAAATCGGATGAATAGTCTCCTCATACTGAATATCCAAAAAAACCTATGGGACCCCGTGTGTACGGCGCGGAATTCTCCGGAGGCGTATGTACGCAGGGTTAATGCAATTATAAATGTTTATGAATTGATGGTCATATAATATCGTAGGAAATGAAAGGAGTTTGTAGTTGCGAAACGTCGAAAACTTGGTGCGTTCGCAAAACCGGAAAAGAATTTGATTGCGAGAAGCCGGAAACGTAGATTTACCATATGGGATAAGAATAGACGAGAGATAGGTGTAGTTTAGTACGAGACTTTTCGTAGGTAAAACGATATTTAGGACAGGATCCAAAAATTGCGCTCTGTGCCAGGGAATCTTAAAGAGCTTAATGCTTTATTTCCCCTTGAAAGATAATGCCCAACGAGAAAACTTCGAACGTTTATGAGGTTATGTTGACCTTGCCTGCATACCCGTAACGTGGTGGTATTTTAGGACCGGAACACTATTGAGAAACGCAGACATTTAAAATCGTATCTACGTGGCAAAAATGTATTAAAAAAGTTAACAGAATAAACTTAAACAAAACTTGACAAAATTAAGTTGAAAAAGTTAGAAAAATTAACATTTAAAAAGTTAACAAATCCTTAATCTATCAATCGTAATCAAAGTTAGCAAGGATAATTGTCAATCTTCCAAGGGACCAATGAGAAAATGCTAGTATTACTTCATGAGTAAAAATGATTTTTTCGATAAGGGTCGTTTTTAATCTTTATGATTCTGACAGCATATGCTGATTTCTGTCGATTATAGAAAATTCAAATTTTTCGCGCCCTCTGTCACAGTCTAGTACATCGATGTGTTAGATCGTCATACAGGATGAAAATGAAAATGTTATCATGTATATAATGCAGATTCAAAAATCATTCGCTATGCCAGCTTGTCATGATACGCTATACACTAAATTTAAAATCCATCAAATATTCCGTGAGAAATAACGGATTTCTCTGACGAAATCCGCATTGTCAACAGTCGGTAAGTCGTGTAACCTAACTACTCCGAAGTTAATAAATTCTAACGAACGATCGGTTTGACGCGTCATGACGATTTACAATCCTAACCAAAGCGACTCTGTGACCAAGTGTAACGATATGCCGGACTGTTTACAACATTACTTACCACACAAACGAGAGAAATCTTTCGCTATTGATTCGATCGTGTCCGCGTTGTAAACGGGCGAGTAAAAATTGCGCGAAACTGGTTCCATTGCAACGCAGCTTGTTAAACTGACTGTAGCGGTGCGTGTCGTCTTGACAAGCCGTATACACTATTTGTGCCGAGCTCGTTTTATGGTTGTGCAACTACCTCACTGGAGCTCTGTTATTTTTTGCGAGACGAGAAATCAGCGTTCGTGTGGTCTCTTATGGAAATAATTGTAAACATTAAGCTCAAGAGTGATTATGTGCACACAGTTAAACCTCGTAAAAACATGTATCCACATCCATACAAATATGCATATAGTATCGTTGTAATCCATTCAAACCATTTTCTCGGAAGCTCAACGATTTATGAACTTACAGCATTTCCGATAAGAGCATATTAGGCATAAAGCGTTGCAGCGCGATATAAACATGTTTACGTGTTGATAGGCGAACCTTTCATTATTTCGATAAGAAGTAACGAACTCGTGTGACAGACTGAGAACTTATCGTTGGTTTTTGACACGATCGACATAGACGTTAGTGAGATGCCCGGCCCTCGAGGGATTTTATTAGTCATGAGATACCCAATTTAGGATGGCTTATTTTCGAAGATTCCGATAACAATACGGAAAGAAAGCCTATCCCGATATTTGTTGCCTCTTAAGAGGGAGACCTCCGCCCCTCCGCTCGTCCGTCGATCAGGGTCATATCCATGGTTTCCCCATGGATTTCGGAAACGGCTCTACAGAATTTCATCATATTTGACCAGACAATATCAAATTGATACACGAACCGCTGTCTTCCCTCCAAATTTCTCAAACCGGAAAAAAATTACAGATTGTATTACCATGGCAACGTCGTGATAGAAATGCTGTCAAATAAAAAGTTTGGTTCATATCATGACTTGGAGGGGAGAAAAGCCGCTATATTCAAAACACACATTTTGTGACCTCAACTATTCGGTTCTGTCATATATTAGAGGAGATCCATGGGAAATCATGATTTGTAGGTATTTGTTTACGATTTCGGGAAAATATCGTCTGACATTTGTGAGATTTAGTACTGGCGAATGCCGTGGCGCTATAGATCTCGAAATTTTCAGTGTGTACGTACGTACGTATATATACTTACAAACGAAGACCGTCGGGGCTTATCGGACACTAGCGACAATGTTGCGTCGCGATAGATAGCAGTAGCTCGCGCTAATTTTGTGTCACCGACGCGAATCGCGGCTGCGTCGAAGTTTTGTCGCGGGTGCAGCCCCCTCTTAACTGGGAATGAGAAATGAAGGCCGGACGTGGCGATATTGCGAAGTGAACGGAACGAAATGATTCTTCTAGAATTTACAAACGAGCATATGAAACATGATAAAACAATTAATTAACGAATTGAGAGTGAAACTGAGTTCGAATTCATTATCTTACTTTGTTCATAGCGATTGAATGATATTTATACATTATAAGAGTGCATTGAGCAAATGATTTTCAACAGACGAGGTGGCCGAGTGGTTAAGGCGTTGGACTGCTAATCCAATGTGCTCTGCACGCGTGGGTTCGAATCCCATCCTCGTCGACTATTTTTTTTTTCATTTTTTAATGAAAGTTTAACTCACGTTGGATTAGGTGGACAATTTGATATCACTCGTTCTTGTGGTTTTTGTTGAATTAAGGATTTACGACAGGTTTACAGAAATAATGTAGTTCCTATGAATCTTTGGTGACTTAGTTATTATATTATTATATTAATTGTTTTTATTTATTTTATTATATTAATATTATAATAATACAAAATAAGAATGTAACGGGTACGCTGAAATGCAATGCAAATGTTCATTTTTCAGTAGTAAAATTTCGTTTAGGAAATCTTTCGTCAGAAAATTGCTCAATTATTTCTTAGAGACTTGTTTAGATTTGGAATCTTCGAAAAAATATTCGCATGATAATGAAAATTATAAAATAAAAAAATTAAAGAGTATTTCTGTTGCATTTTACCAATGCAAACTTTGAAATTACAGTATATTAAAAAATGAACAGAGTTTAATATAATTGTGTAGGAATATTAAAGAGGAAACAATGATGAAAAATATAAAAAATACTTATTATAATTTCGAGCCTTGATCTACGTATCATATAATTTGTGAAATAATTGACTTCGTATCTAGCACGTATATTCGTCAATTTTAAATATCTGCTACTTCTTCTTGGATTTTATATTTTTTGTTCCACCTACTCCTAAATCTCGGCGAAAATTTAATTCGATTTATTATTATAAGCAATTCAAACCGAAGTTGGATTATTGAGGAAGCTTGAGGATAATTAACCTTTTGAAATATCCGATACCAACAAAATTCGTATTGGCATACCAAAAATGATTCAAATAAATTAATTGAACAGAAATTGCGTTAATAAAATCTTTAAGCTCTGTCTCAAAAGGCAGTGCCTCAATTTTGTATATGTTTCCGGGAATTAAGAATTTCATTATGTAAGGATCAAAACTCATGCTCGTTCGTTGCATATATGCATATGAGGTACATAGCTACCAAAATTGTTGCTACGGTGGAAAAAATTACGAACATCTGTTACTTCTGATGGAATCGTAGGTTTTGTACGATACGTATCCATACGTCTGTTCGTAAAGTCGAAACAGGTTCTTTCCGTGAGTGCAAATTATCACTTATGTAAAGGTGATTTACATAACAACACCTGTAATAACAAGCCTCGTCTCTCTGACGTACGATCCCAATGACAACGAGTCAATACCGTTAACCTCATCGATTAACTTGTTTCTTCGTACGTAACCATGAATTGTATTTAATAAAATCGTGACAAATGCAAACCTAGAAATCAATAAACTCGAATATGTTTAGCGAGCAATGGCTTCGAGGAACGTGATTATTGAGGAAGGAAAAGCGGAAAATGGGCAGAGTGTAAATTTTTCAAAAATGGTCCATCCAAGAGTTACCGCTAAAAAGACCTACTTTGACGTGCATCGAAATCATAGATCGAACATGGAAGCAAGAAAAAACGATGATGGTTCTTTTCATCCCCCAATTCAATGGAGCGCCGGATCTACCGATGTCGGCGGTCGGAATAAAAATCATCGCATCCTCAATACGACTCCAATCTTGAAATCTGTCAAATCTACTAATTCCACCGATAAGTCGCAAAACAATACTGAACAGCCGAGATCAAAGCGTCGTTTGCCTCCAATACCGAACACATGGGGTGCCATCGACGCACAGCCGACACAACCCGAAGAGATAAATCACTTGATCAAACCATCAGCAGTACTCGGGAGAACCGAAATTCCACAGAATGAAATACCAACAATAGGAAAAACCTTTCTCGAAAAGTTTCGCAAAAATGCAGCTAAAGTCATCGTAGCGAAGAGACTAGAACGGAGGAAAACGCGGGATTCAAGGCTAATCAAAGGTATACGAGCTGCTATTGCGATCGAGTGATGTAAGCATTTTTTTGCAAACAATTACCTGAATATTGGAATTCTATAGATCCAAACGTACACGAAGAACATTTACGGGTTTGAATAAACTTGGAGCCCAAATGTACATTATTCGGCTGTGCCACTCATTAGAAAAAAATGATACATTTTTTTTCTGCCGCCACGATGCCCTGGATTTACCGACAAGCGCGCGACCTACTAGACCATCAGTTAACGACTTGTAGTATTATCGTTATAGTAATACGGCATCAAGATTAAAAATTTTTTTTTTTATTCCTTCCTCACGGGTACGCGCTGCTTGCTCTTTTTACCTGTTCCCTTTCATATCTCCCAATTTAATTCTTCTGATTCCTTGGTATACAGACTTTTTGTTAAAGTACGTGCACGAAGGCCTCTGAAAAATCGATTTCCAGCTCGCTGGTCGATGACAGCCAGCGTCGATGCACCAAAGTTTATATCATGTAGAATGTAGCTATTTTTTTCAATGCCTTCTTTCTAATGATCTTTGCATTTCGTTGTACACGTTAACCTCATGTTCAGCGTATTTTCTAGAAAAATGACAGATCACAGGGACTTTATTTATCGGTGAACAGTTTACAAAAATAAAATACAATACAGTTTACAAAACCGTTTACAATACAGTTTACAAAACCGTTTACAATACAGTTTACAAAAAACGTCATAACCCAGTCAATATCTTTATTTCTTGCAATATCTTTGTTGTGAATTGCAACTATACGATATACACGAAAACAATAAAAAAATGATTGTGCCTAAGGCAAGATTTATTCCGGAGAAGCTTGTCTATAATATTCAATAAGTTTATACTTTTCAAATGACAGAAAATGACGATGCCCCAAAACCGAAAGAAGAGTTCAGGCTGTTGAACGAGAGTTACGTGCACGAAGGTATTCTTCCAGAGATTTTTCAGTCGACTTCGAGTTCAGCAGCACTGAAAGATTCAAAATTATCTCCAATGGATGGTGACGGACGCAGAGGATTCTCTTCGGTTGAGGAAAAGGGAGTCAAGATCGATTCCGGTCATCAGGACTATTTTCACACGCGAGAATCAGAAGAGCGTAACGGATCGCCACCGTTGCCAGCTAGACGCAGCTGCGTGCCCTTGGACGTGAAGGAGCTACGAAAATTACGAGGCCCTGATCAACGATCATACAATGTCGTCGAAAAGGAAATCGCGACTGGCTCCAGCCAGGAATCTCCGCATACGATTTCAGACAGTGAAAACGATCCTGATCCCACAAAAACTGCGGGATCGGTGACCGACGAAAGTGGAAGTGTGGGGAGAGAAGAGGACCATCCGCGTGGCCTCGATCGTTTTAGGATAGACAATCCTTTCTCGGATTTTTCGCTGCAGACTCTAGGCCAAGATAAAAGCGTTCCAAAGCCACATGCAATGGATCGGAAAAGGGTTCCTCTGTACATTGACAAGGCTCAACCGAGCACCAGTAAGGGCCTACCCAGCATCCATCAATCGTCGCTCGATCCTAGCGACATTATCGAACATCTCGAAAGCAAAAACCTTGAAGAAAATCTCTTGGAATACGAAGCTTCCGGTACGAGTAAATCCTCGCTTTTAGATATCGCAGTGACAATTAAAAGTTCGCAAAGAAAATTTGGCGAGAGAAAAGTAAGGTTCTCTGAATTGTCAGAGGAATCGAGAACGATTCTTCAGCTCCGTAATGTCTGGAGTTTGGGCCCTTCGAACCTTTGGGTTTTGGAAAAAATCTTTGAAATCTGCTACGTATTGAACAGTAAACAGTCTTACCATATTCTGCGAAGAAACTATTTTTCGGATGGTCCCGAAAATATTCGAGCCCTAAAGACCAACGCGCTGATGCCTCTTTTAGCTGTATTGAACCGAAATTGCTTGACAATATCGCCTACACTAACTGGAAATATCTTTGAGCATCTCGCAACGATAATAATACAAAATGATGCATGGAAATACACGACTCATCACTCTACGCTATTGTACCCCTCGATTATTTTTTATCTCACGGATAACTCTGGAATTCGTGAGGCAGAACTACGCAATGATTATATAAGAGACTTGCGCAGAGACGAGCTGAATGAAATTATTGAAAGCCTACGAAGTCTCGTTAGTCAAGAAAACTATCCGTTTTTGACGCCAGCTCAAGATGCGTGCAAAAGAGGAAATCTAATGGGCAATCTCATTCAATACATTGTGAAAATGATTCTATCCCAAAATCCAGATGTACACTCCTCGTCTTTCGGCCCAATAGTAGCTCAAATGGCGACCAAGGACTCGGTCCGTGATAGCAAGTATTCGATGACCTTTCTCTCCCTATCACAGAGCCCTTTGCTCGTTAATCTTATCAGCCATTGTACACCATTCGTTGTGTATCTAGAAAAGTTTTTCGATATTCGTCAGAACTCGAGTATTCTATGAATTTCGATTCAAATAAAGCGATTACATTGGGGAAATTGTTGTAAAATGCTAACTAACATTTTCCATAAAAATTGGGTGAGATTTATTGTATTAATCCTTTTGATTTACTTTTGTACAACAAGAAGCATTTTAATTTTTAGCACGTGTGCGTCCATTCTTACAAAACGTTGCTTTACTATTAGAAAACGCGAGTGACAGTTGAACATTGTTTGCATCGCTGGAATTAATGAAAGTAGTTATTTTTCAATAACTCGGATATCTTTCAGTTAAGTTACGATTTCTTCCGGTTCGTTACGAATATCTGTAAATTATTTTTCAGACCCGCTATTAGAGGCCTAAAATTGAAGTCTTCCTAAAAATATTCGCATTATAATAGTAATGGCGACAGAAAAGTTCAACAATAAATTCCATAGAGTACAAAAAAATCCCAGTGTTTCATTACAAAAAAATTATTTTTAAAAAGTGAAATGAAATTTCTTTAACCTACCAAGCAAATTTATGAAAAATGTTACACAAATACTTTATTACCACTAAAAAAATCATATCACTATCATATAAAGAATTTAAAACAATATTACATAAAGGTATGGCGCATGTGCCATACACAAGTGCTCAAAAAATGTTCTGTACAACAACTTGGCGTGTATAGCTGAGAAAACAGTTCGAGAAAAAACAGAATTTTCTGTTCCTCTTGCCAGCAGCGAAATGCAAAGTATACCGCAACCGATTTTGTTCCCTGAAATAATGGTTTAGGTATAAAATCCTCAGTCGATTTATATAAGTACGTATGGTGATCAGATATTAGTCAAAATTAATCATAATTCTGAGTTTGTCTGAACAGCGAGTAAAAGGAAGTGAAAAGGAAATGTGGGCAAGAATGAGATGCGGAAATATCGGACGAGCGGGAAAGAAAGGTGAACAAAAATTGGAGGATATGTAAAGAGGAAAATGAAACGTTGGATCACCTGCTGATATGTAAAAAGGGATGGGAACGAGTCTCCGAGGAGACAAAAAAGAGGGCGGAAGATTCGATGGTGGATGTAGACATGTTGGCAATAAAGGGAGAAGTGGGCCATCAACACGTTGATGGGAAAGATGCAAAGAGGGATCTGCGGGTACTTTTGGGAAATAGAAGAATTATGTATAATGTTGGAGCAGGATAAAAAGTAAAAGAGCGAGCGAAGGAGGAGAAGAGTCAAAAATAAGAATATGTAAAATACATTTTTGGAAAAGACTTATACAAACAGTTGTACAAATAAAATTCGAATATATGAATATCTATAATAATTCAGAGGTTTCGAGCCCCATATATGCATATGTAAATTGATTTAGAATTTCACATCCAAACCAACCTCATTTTTGGGACACCGCGTATATATTATATTTGAATTCAACATCGCATTTATCGCGTCGTGATAGGAATGTAATCTACTCTCTCGTGCTGTTACACGGATGGGGACCATTCGTATATAGTAACCACATATAAATTAGCCTTGGTGTACACTGAATCATCCAATTCGTATCACCGATGCCGAGCGACGAAGCTCTATGTAGTGTCGAGACATATTTACTGATATAATCTTACTTCAAACCACCGAATATTGCGTCATAGGTATCAATAACCTTTAACAGTTGTGCGATCATAGTTCATATTTTTTATACCTTAAAAACAATGTACTAAATTAGATTTCAAGTATTGCATGATGTATCATTTACACATCAAATTTACGATAATAAATGCTTATTTGCGAAATTTGTACATATTTTCAATAAACTTTTGTAAAATTGTTTTTTTTTATCATGAAAAGATCCGCTTGTTATTTACTTTCCGTTTCTTTTTTCGAGCGAATGAATCCTTCTAAAAAATATATGACATCGGCTTTGAGAACTTTTAGAAGGTGAAAAAAAAGATCGCGATGTTGTAAAAAATCACATCGAAAATATTATTGCTCGGTATACCTCACGAAAAAATCTGATGCAGATCGATGTTTGGAACGGAAATATGAATTGTATGCAATTAGATACAAACTATCCAAAAAGGGAAAATGTCAACAAAACTGTCACGATGATATCTGTTTCATAAAAAAAATTAGGCTACCGGATATTTCAAGCAGATATTATCGATTGAAGAGATTAATTTTTGCTTTTGCTGATCGACACACAGCCACTACACGCATTTACACTCATGTTAAACGAACGACGTCAGTAATTCTTTTAGGAACAGCTTTCATGGAATAGCTATTAGTGAGACCACGTGAGTCAAGCTGAACGCTATCTTAGTACTTCATTTTTGATAATAATAATTTAACACGTTTATTACCAGCACTTCTTGAATTATTATTTTCTTATGATGAATATTGTTATGCTTAATGTGTATTGTATATTCTCATTTTAAGACTCGAAGATTTATAAATATACTGTTGAATAGTAAATCCGCTAGTACTACCGCAAATGAGAAAAAGATGATCGTTAAATTCACATAATTAAACGGTGGGATAAGGTGCTGAAATATCTAGATAACCAAACATTCAGGTAATTGGGATTCTATCGTACTCTAAAATTCAACACCATGAACGTGCGGAGTACGCCCAATTTACCATATCGTCAGTATATTACTGAAAAATATTATCGAATTCTAGTTCGATTAAAACAATCGTGAGATTTGAACATTTGTGTACAAAATCAGATCAATACGATCCGAGTATTTTTGCAGTGTAAGAATAATAATAATTTTGGCAAAAAAAATGCCAACCACACTGTTGAAGGCCCCGGGGGGATTCGAACCCCCGATCTCCTGTTTACTAGACAGGCGCTTTAACCAACTAAGCCACGGCGCCTTGCGCTTACTTCTAGATTGCTTGGTGCTGTTCAACGACTTAGATATATTTTTCGGATATTTTCGAACATCGATATTTAAGGAATAAATATAAATGAGATGGCACAGCGTACCAAAGTGAACATAAACATTTATTTTCAAATCCATAACTTTCGAACTATTAAAATTAGGGCTAGTATCTTTTCAAACAAATGTGGCTTAAAAAATAAGCTTTACAAAAATGTTTTTCACTTTGACCATTTCTTACAATAATTGATTAGTGATATATTAATGATAGATAATTTATACTTAAACATTAATTTATTACCTGCAAAACTGTATACTTGTGGTATCTTAGTGCCTGGAGAAATGTTATGATCATATAGACGTTATTAACAGTTTTCAATTTTTATTCATATTTATGTATCCCTATAAATAACGATGAATTCGATGAAGAACAAACAATAAACATAATCCGTTTTTTTATTTCTGCCTGTAGGACCTTGTCTCTCCTTTATTTGTACCAATATCTGTAATGTATCATATAATTTCGATCGTAACTAGTTTGTACAAATATATCCTCGATTTGAGGATAAAAACAATTTTTTCCGAAAACAGAATAATTTCGATGCATATATCATTTGCGTCACTACTATAATTCATTATTTATAATGGCATTGACACGCGTCTATTGTTGGCAAAAACAATATAGCAATAAAATAAAGCATACAATAACAAAAATGTATCTATACTATGATATTGAATTATCAACACCCGTGTTTATGTTAAATGTATTCTTTAATAGTAGATCGAAATGTAATATTCGGAAAATGCTAATGTTTTGCCCAAGAAGAGATTTTGTGGTAATCCTGGTCTGTTCCATAAAAGGTCCTGGTTAGGGAAATCGAACGAGGAAATCCAGGCCTGGGCCATACGTAAAATCGGGAATACCCGCCCACATTTCTCCATGGGGATTTAGGATTACCCCATTTGCATCAAACATGCGCCATTTTTTTTCGATAACTTTTGTCCATTTTTAAGGCATATTCACAATTCAGCGATCGAAGAAGTCCACATTCGTAAAATACTTGACCAATTTATTTTTACAAGCCGTTTTTGAGGCCAGTTTTGTACTATAAAGAAAATGTTAGAAATGCTTGTGAAGGTAATAATTGCTCATTGTCAGGTCCGGACTCATTTAGATTAAATAAATATAATAAAAATATTGTTAAAATTCAATTATGTTTGTTATTGCTAAAATTGTAATTGATAAACCAATTTATTAATTCGTCAACTAATTTCTAACTGTTTTGAGGAAATTTATAGATGACGATTGTTGCTCATTAAATTTATTGGCGTTGTCCAATTCAATATAATCAATGTAAAATAAAATGTATCGTTGAATGTGTTTCTAAGCGAGAAATTCGAGAACGGTTGGATCAATATAATAAATTTAAAAAATTTATATTTCTTGAAGTTCGAAGGAGATTACTATGAAGAAAAAAATTGAAAAAATTTCCTGGAAAAACGTAAAAATCGCAATTTGGTTTTTCTAATACAAACTGTTCTTTGATATGGTTGACATAAATAGTAATACAAAAACAAAGATAACATTAGAATTTGATTGACAGTTAATTTCACTCGCTAACTGTCAATTGTAGAGTTGACAGGCTATTTATGAGTAATTGTCCACAAAATATACTTTTTTAGTTTATAAACAAGTGCCGCGATTTGATTTTGGTTTGTTGGTTTATTTTGTGTTGTGTTCGATTCCATTTATACTCACGCCAGATGATCATCAGAACAGATAAGCTTATGGCATTGCGATGAGATTTTCTAAGTTATTATTTTCTCTAGATATACTAGATTTCTGTAGGGAAAGAAAAAGTCACGATTGTGGAAATACTCACCTCTATACTACCGACGACCTCATGTGTTGAAAATCTTTAATAACTAATCCTATAGAGACGCATCAAAAGTTGAGATAAAATATGGAGATATATGTAGTGAATTAAATAGTCAAAGCTGTCAAGAACTGCTACAGAAGGTGAAATTTTTTATCTTCGCAATTATTTCGCAATTATATATTTATTTTTATTCGAAGTATTTCGAATAAAAATAATTTTTCAAGTAAACCGAAATGCGTCAATAAAAAAACCATACATTTTGTCATACTCATGAAACGACAATACATTGAATTCGTAATTTTTCGAACGCGTAATTTTTCGTAAATAAAAATTGCGTCGTTCAACAATACTTATACGTAATATGAACGTTACAGTTATGTATCAAATAATATGTTGATGCAAATTAGTGAAAAAGAAGCGAAAAAAAAAATTGTTCCTCAATGACCCCGACGTGATTTGAACACGCAACCTTCTGATCTGGAGTCAGACGCGCTACCGTTGCGCCACGGAGTCTTGGATGAAAGATGTTCTAAAGAAGTGCGTTACAACTTACGCCATTAGCACATATTTGAGTATTGATTATTCAATTTCCGGGCTATATGGCATCAAAATATAGCGAAAATTATGGAATCTATAGTTTCGGAGTTTAGCTATAACAATTGTAGTACGTTTATTCTATTAGGTGATAGGTTTATTCAAGGTAGAAGTTGAATCGTAGGTTTAATATACATAGAGTTCTTCAGCATTATATCAGTCTCACCGTGTCGCTACTAGCGCGCGTAATACTGTGAGATATAGAAATGTATTTTTATTATACTATATATCAAATATATTATATATTATATTATATATAAATATATCACTTTCTCCTTTTTCTTTCTCTATTATATCACTTTCTCCATTTTCTTTCTCTATTATATATAAATATACTTTACGCCAAGTGTATTCATAAAAAGTTTATGAGATTATAAAAGTTTATAATCGCTGGTAAACATAAATCCGCTATAGAGAATTTTGCCCGAATTTTTCTAAAGATCTCCCATTTTTCCCCAAAATTTGTCCGATTTTTTCAGCTAATTGAGACTTTTCGGAGAAATTCGAAGAAAAAATATTGCAAAATTTCTCCGAGTTCCTTTAAACTTTCCCTATTTCGTGCCGAATTCCTTCAATTTTTTTTTTTAATTTCCTAATATTTCTGCATTTTTTATTTTTCTTCTATACTATAAACTTTAAAATACTTTTTTAGTCAGCCCCCTTCTAAAAAATCAAGGGATTGTCATTCACAGTTTGATCGAAAGTATAGAAAAAATAGGAATTTTTCCCGACAAACTAATTTTCTCATCTGTTATCACTTTTCCGAAATTCTTCCAATAAGGTATTCAAGATGGCTAGAAAATAATGGGAAATTCTCGTAAATAAAATGAGAACATCGGAATAATGCGAAAAAATAGGGATACTGAAGGAAAACGGCATATTTCAGGATTAATATTTCTTTTTTTTTTCGATTTTCTCCGAATTGGGGGAAAACGGAGAAAACATGAGAAATTGGGGAAAAAATCCTACCAGGGGTGGCCGGGTTGCAATCCTAACAAAAACAATGTGCACCACTGTTCACTCAACGGGCGTGTCGCGTTTCTTCACAATGAAAAGGGCTCTCATCGTAAATATTTAATTCACGATTGCGACGAATAAAAATATGTAAACCACGATAACGAATGAAAAATCTCACGCGATTGAACCCGTGAAATATGATTCTTTCCAATCAATATTGTTCGAATAATTCTTGGAATATAATTCGTGCACAGAAGCGTCGTCGTAGCAGCTGCGTCAGGTTATGTAGTGCGTGCTCACATCCCGCATACGAGTACCCACTTATCAGGAGAACATCTCCGAAGCCTAGCATCGCTGTGTCTTCCACGGTGTACAGAATTTCGCGCGGGTTGTCTCGGCGAGCCCCTCCTAATTCCAGGGGCTCATAAATGAAGAGCTGGTGTCACTGCGCGAGTAGAATATATAACGAGATATTTCCGACATACCTTGACTTTCGCCCGTGAGGAATTTTTTCAACAGGGACGCATACGGTCAGACGGTAGAAGCGTGACGCCACCAGTAGAAACACTGATGTCACGGAACCGTACGAGCGACCGGCGGTGCGGGGGGAGGGGGGGGAGGTTTATCGCGGTAGAAACGAGGCAGAGCTCCCCCACCTTGTTCCACTGCGAACAAAATTTAGGGGAAAGCAGCGATCGAACGACCGAACACGCGCCATCTTTCGTAACGCGAGGCTGATGTTTGCGAGTTGCTACGGTGCGGCTCGATTATCGCTACTACCAGCGTCATCTCAACGCATACACGCGAGGCTCGTCCAAGTTCGCGTCGTCAACGGCAAATTTTTGGGGAAAACGGTGTCATTGTCCGTTGCCGTGGTTTCTGCGTACTTTACGAACGCATTGAGCTAGCGACGAGAAAATCGTAAAACGATGATAGGTCGAGAACGAAGCATATGTTTTACGACACTAGGCAGATGCGAGGAGTGATTGGCCCACCCGAAAACACCAAAATTTCTTCGCCGAACGGAGTATTGAACCAATGAACGATGGAAAGGGTCGACCCAAGACCAATAAGGCGGCTGGACGTCACAGAGGTGCTGAGGGCCCACGCGGCTGTTCCTCAAAATTGTGTCTTTCCGATCCACGGCTAACATAAAACGCACGGAGGTGTTCACGCTACGACCGTCGACAACGGCGCCACTTACGCAACGTCATGTTCGCCTGCTCGTAGGATGGTTAAATTGTTGATTATGTCCATTCTGATTTCTAACTGTCGATTACCAAACTACGTAATGTGACACCACGGATTACGAGGATAAAGCGGATGTGAAGTTATTTTCGGTTCTCTTTTCTTCTTGTCTCTTTCCATTGCCCAGAAAATACGTATGCTGTAGACTCACCCTATCCGTACGTGTAACCTAACCCTATAAATATTCGTTTTTTTTTCTCTGTCGTTTAATCGTTTAATGCGCCTCTTGTAGATTCACCGTCTATTTCCGAACACTTTCGGGTCGATCGAACGTTATGAAATTCTTGAAATTTTCCGTTGAACCTTTCACGATGATTAATGTTAATTTAGCGACGGATCGTTAAATTCCACGTTACTTTAATACTCGCGTGTTTTTGCAACGAAAAAAAACTTCGACGAGTGAAAACATCTGTTAATTCGACGCACCGATTTTCAATAAACGAATATAATATTGTTTAAATATCTGATGGATACGAGTGGCGGCGTGGCTATTGCGGATGATTTCGATTCGCACGCGACCCGGTAGTTCAATGATTAAAAGTCAAAATCATTTAAACTCAATCAGTTGGTGCATGGTATCAGGCGAGTAGAGAGTCAAAAGAGCTCGATATAGTCACTTCGGAAAGACGACGGAGTGGTTTGGTGTGCTCGTTAAGCTCGAAAAGAATTTATCGTTTTCGTTAGTAGTTTTATCAAGAACGAATATAATGATCAAATTATCTTCACGGCGTTGATGTTATTTGGCGCGGATAATAGACAAATGTTAATGAAAAATTCAATAAATATCGATTACTACTAAATAAACGGATGTGATAATAAACGTACAGTATGCGGTTTATTACATTTACTGAAGCATTTTCATTTTTTTTTTTTTTTTTTTTTTTTTGGGAAAATCGTTTTGGCTATTGGAGTTCAGCAGAAAACATTGAACTAATATGCAATACGAAAATACATTATTATATATATCGAGTATCTACTATGGCGCCCCTACAGGTTTCCCTCAACACGACTCATGTTTTCCTGATGCGAGGAGGGGCTAAACGAGACAACCCGCGCGAATATCGCTCAACTGTACGAGAGAGGAGAAAGATTTCTCCTTCTGATCTCCTGATACTTGATCGATCGTGTGCGGGATGTGAGCACGCACCGCGCAAGTCGGGACTGCAGACGTTCGCAGAGTACGAGTCGGAGACATAAAGGAACTTTCATTAGTGAGTTTTTATCGTATAATGGTTATAAGATATAATGAATAGTATATTAACACGGTTAATTCACAGGAGTATTCAAAGATGTATTATAACCTTGAATATTTCTGCTATGACGAAAATCTGATTATCTCATCCGTAAATAATGAACTGATTTTATGATTGAAATTTTATTAAGGCAATGAGTAATACGTTAGAGCATTGCTGATTCGTAAACAATTATCACGGTAATTATTATAATAATTGAAAATTATAGTAATAACGATCGGAGGATGAATAATGGAGGAATAATGGCCCTTTCGAAATTGTACGTTAATTTCCTGAAGAATAAAAAAAAAATGAAAAAAGTGTGAAGACTCGTACGTACGTGCCAAAAAAGTACTACTGTTAGTGGAATAGTATTTAGTTCATACTTCGAACGTCGTATTATTAAAGTAACGGATAATCAATATTAAAACAAATGGAAATATTTTTTCTCTATTACATGCATTTATTTCGTTGAATCTCTTAAACTTTTACTCGCAATATTATAATTCATTGTTATTATGAATAGCAAACAGATTATTATCGATTACTGTAACGATTCAGAATTTGAATAATTCTGTAACAATTTATAATTACAATAATTATCGTTTATCATTTATTATATTGGCATATTTAATCCATAATACTCCTTTATTGTTATAGCATTTTTATTACGATAATAAATATTTCTGATAATATTGCATAGAGTGCGAATTTAATCATTCGACTATTTCTGATAATATAAATATTTAAAATGGACGGGAGACGCGAGTATATTTTTCTTGCATACACTACTTAGGCGATATAGATTATTAACCAATATGCATCCAAGCGTCGATTATTCAGTTGAAAATTGCGGATAATTCCGCGCTTTCATTGTTCCGACTGTTCATGATGGAAAATACAATATTCGTTTGAATCGTTTTTCAATCTAAATGGCGTGCTATCAAAATATAAGTATTTACGAGTGTTAAGGAATTTTATCCAATTTTTTTTATCGCAAATTATGTGTTTTAACATGGCTCGGATCTTCAGCGATCCTCAATGATCCGACAAGGTGCCGAACAAAGCGAAAAGTTCTAAATACAGATATATTTGAAAAAAATGTAACTTCATAAGTATGAGCCGGAATTATTTTTTATGCAACGTCAAAATTTATTTGTTATTCCGCTTTCGGAATAACAAATAAATTTCCGCGATTAAAAAATGGTTAACAAATATTAAAAAATAGCGGCCTTCCGCATATGTTTTCTGCACTTGATACGTGCGGACGTTGCCCCACCTCTTACTCGGTCATGAAGCATCTGAAAAAAAGTTAATTTGTTCGTGAGTGTTGTTGCTAAAATGTAGCGTAGCGATTTTTCGATTTAAGCGATTTAATCGAAGAAAGACATTAATATTTTGTTCACCTAAATATTACATTTTAGATAATGTGTCTTAAAATATTGTGTCAACATTTGCAAACAATTGGACCTATAGTTAACGAGATTTTGTTGGTACCAGTTTGAAAAAATGTAGTATTGGGATAATCGCAAAGAAAAGTAATACGATAATACAGCTGACGAAATCTTGCGGTTTTTGTGACCTTCAAGCGATTCCTCGGTCATAGATGTCGTCTTTGGTAGGTGATTGAGAGTCTCGGGCCTTCCTTTGTGAAGCTCTTCATTCTCTTTGTGCTTCTTTTGTATGTGTAGGCGGTCGAGGCGAGCGGTCGACGCAAACATGATTTTAACTTCGTAAATTTTGCACCTTTCAATACGTAAATTATTATGTCTTAAGTTGTTTTTAATACTTTAAGTTAAAAAAAAATGAGAAGATTCTGTTTGCCACACGCCTTAAAGTCACTATTTTTGTGAGGTCAGTAATTCGAAAAAAATTGAATTTTCTATGATTGATGAATTTATAAATAATAGGAATTTCATTAAATCTATGATTTAATCGGATATATATATATATATATATATTCATTTAATTGAAGTTACTGTGTATATAGAAAAAAGGTCAATTCGTTGATAAATTAATCTTCAGTAATCAATTATTAACCCGTTTGTTAGTGCAAATGGGTTAAAAGTAAACAAAAATAGCAAACGAATAATTGAATAATGCAACATTTATATCGTACGATAAGTATTTGAATTAAGAGTGATTCAATCAGAACGATTAGTATGGCACAATTAAATAAAAGTTATGCAAATGAATAAAAATTGAGACGACAATGTAAAATGAATAAACCATGCAGCAAACGAATGGAAAATAATATAATGTGAAAAAAAAATAATCCTTTGACCCCGACGTGATTTGAACACGCAACCTTCTGATCTGGAGTCAGACGCGCTACCGTTGCGCCACGGAGTCTTGTTGTATTAGTTTGCTCAAATATCGATATAGTGAAACGAAATGGATCAACCTCGACGAAGTATAGCTAAGATTCGTGCGACAAACATACGTTTTGAATAATATTACGCATTATTTAAGATGCTCGTCAACAATATAACCATATAAATTAAGGGGGCTACATTGATTAATAACTGTAGCAATGATGCCTTGATCGAAAACAAAATAAAATATTCTATTATATTTGTTTCGTTTTTTTTTAATTACTTTTTCTTTGTCCGGACATCAGCATAAATGATTATGTATTAATAACACGGGGCAATGGCTCAATCTGAAGAACCCCTTAGCGGCATTCCAAGTCAGGGGCGTGGTCCAGGGTGGCATCTTCCGAATGAAACTTCTATCAGGGCAACACGCAACTCTGGAGTCGATTCAGACCTCCGGGCATTATTATTATACGCTCAACTTTCCCCTTCGCGGATAATTTCATAGTCGTTCGATAATTGGCCCTCCACCGTGGTATCACTCGTATTGGCGAGCCCCTGACAACAACAAGTCCAACAGGATGTTATCAGGATCGAGGAGTTCGTTCGTGCCACAATCCTGTGATCCTACAGGCATTGCGTGGACCTGCCTTGGTAGCATTTTTTTTTTTTTTCAATTTTTCATATTCTTTCGGTTTTCCTCCAATTCGGAGAATATTGGGACAAAATGATAGATAGTAATCTTGAAATATGCCGATTTTCCCCAATATTCCTCTTTTTCCGCATTATTCCGATTTTCTCATTTCATTTACGAAAACTTCCCACTATTCCGCAGCTTTCTTAAATGCCTTATCGGAAGAATTTCGGAGAAGTGACAAAAGCTCAGGAAATGAGTTTGTTGAGGAAAATTCCCATTTTTCTTCACTTCCGATCAAACTGCGAATGACAATTCCTTAATTTTTTTAGAAGGGTGGTGACCAAAAACGTATTTGAAAGTGTATAGTATAGACGAAAATTAAAAAACGCAGGAAATATTAGGGAATTTTAAAAAAGTTAAGAATTCGGAAAGAAATAGTGCAAGTTTAGAGAAATGCGGAGAAATTTAGGAAATATCGGAGTAATGTGGAAATATTAATTTCCGGATTTCTCCGAAAAGTCTTAATTCACTGAAAAAATCGGACAAATTTTGGGAGAAAATAGGAGTTTTTTTTTAAATACGAGAAAAAAAAATGCTGCCAGCGGGGCTACACATTTTCACAAAGAGTCTCTCTTATTCATTGCCTTTTTATGTGATCGTATATTTTGAAAACATGTACAAGGTCAATGGACAATCACAAATTTTCGAATAGTATTTTCTCGTAAATGATTAAACTTATTGAAAATCAGACTGAGTAGTGCTTCATCGATAGTGTTTTACAGCAATGTTAGTTTGTTTGTCTTACAAGTGCCACCAATTTTACCACCGAAATAACGAAAGTAATATTTGTTTAATATTTCAAAATATTGTTTCAATGAAATTGCGCAAGCTTCAAATGTCAAAAATTTAATTTTTTTACGTGTTCATTTTGTAAAGTTAAGTTTACTTTGCAGTGAAGTTTTCGAAAAAATCGAAAGATTTTGCCGAGTAGAGACGTTTTTTGTTTAATCTCTATTCGTCCACTGGGTTACAAAAGACCGTCGGGTTGTGATTTCGGCTTTTCTCTACAAAGCAACCTATATAATTTTCAGATTTTGAGCAATAGTGGCACTTTGTTAAAACATGATAACTTCAATGTTTATCGATGTGTTTCATGAAAGCAATTAGAATTTAGCAAGGCTATGTATCTCTAGTGTCTAAAATATTGACTTCGTTTTCACAATACTCCAACACAATTATGAATTCCAGCAGTACACGGAAAAAAAAGACCAAAGATAAATTAAGGCGACAGATAAAAAAAAAGCTTTTTATTAGTCCGACAAACCATTGCTTGAATAAATTATGTCATAGCCGAACAACCATTTTTGTTACAAATTAACAAGTTCTATAATTTTCTATACATTTTTATTATAAAATGATATATATTATATATGAGACATTCTACGCCATTTTATCTAGCTATTTCTGATTTTACGGTTTTTTTTGGCAAAATCGTATGCTATGAATGGAATATCTACACCAATTTTTATATTGTTCTTCTTTGTTGGTAGGTGTTATGATTTTGCAACAAAATGTCAATTTCGGAAGTTTTAAGACGCTGATAACTCTTGAAGTAATTAAGATATCGACACATAACGAGTTATGTAAAATGGCGTGATATGCCTAATATATAAACTTTTAATATATATAGGTTAAATATATTATACTTATATTACCAGATATTTTATTTGATTATTATAATATATATATACATATATTTTTTTTTAATTATATTTATATTACTAGATAATATTTTTATTATAAGGTCATCGTTACGATATTAAAAACTCTACAATATGCCATGGTTCGAGAGATGCGACTAAAATCATGACAAAGAAAAAAGTGGTTATAAAGAAGAGAACGCGTAGTATGACGCATACTCGTGGGACGTACGACGCTTATGAGTGCGCCCCCGATGGTTACACGACTTCTGCGCTACTGATACTATCCTGTTAGGTGTGAACCACGGCGCCGCGTGCCGACGCAACCCATTCTGTCTGAGCGTCGGTTTGCTCGCCGCTCTGATCGAGTCAACGGCGGTGCCCAAACCAGGAAACCTCCTCATCTCCGGATAAACGAATGCCAAAATCTCAATGAAGTACATTTGATTCGTAAGCCGCTCAGCAGGTTCGATATTGCTTTTATATTGGGAACATTCAATATAATTGAATGTTCTATTGTGGACAAACTTAATGACAGTTAATATACCCACGTTTATATATTTATACATAATTAGGAAAGTATAAAAATGCATAAATAGTTTATTTAAGGGAAGACTTGTCTGTGTCCTTAAAACATAAAGATGGATGATTTTGCTATTTCTTGTAAGGTACCTGATCCATGTAAGGCTCAGTGCCTAATAAAGCCCACCTTCTAAATATCCAGAACTACAAAGGCAAACGGATTGAGCTGTCATCGTTGAGTGTCTAACTTTGAATAACGGCAATTGCCGTAGCAACCGCTGCGGTGTGACGAATCCAAACAAATTTGCAGTCGATAGAAGGCAGCGCGTGCTATCGCACGTAGGCGTTTCTTAAATGTTGATGTACAAAAACTTTTGAAAACAAGAAGCGTTTTCAATATTACTTAATGAATCTTTATTCTAATTATTTGAAGTGGTTTCAACAGCACTATATATTTTGTTTTAAAAATTTAAGTTTAAAATTGAAGATTATAGATTTAAAAACAAATTTTTTGTTCGAAGTTACAACGTGTATGACCTTATTAAGAAACAGTGGTCAGAATAAGGTCCAGAAATCGCTTTTAAAACAAAAGCTTTGTTAATAGTGAACATTGTTTTCTGAACCCAAATTATTATTAATACGTTGATTGTTGAGTAAATGATTAAATAAAAATTCTTATTTTATTTAAACATTCACAGTTTTTTTGTACTTAAACACAAATAAGGTGACATAGGTCAGGTACCTTAGTGTTGGCATTCAAAATATTTCATAAAATTTGTTCTAATTATAATAGCCATAATTCTGTAACTGTGTGCTTACTATTTCTTAGAACCTTTTTAATGAGGATATTTTAGGTTTATCGTCCGGAGGAAATCCAAACAATTTTTCGACATTTAATGGTGAAAATCCTGTATTTCAACAATTTCAACGCAATGTCTACGCAACAATGTCTACGAAAAACAGGCTGGAAAGTTCCGCTTGGTCACTGGTTGATTGGGTGTAAAACTGCGTTGACATTTCTCACGCGAACCCAGGTGAACAAGATGGACCCATTTCCAACAAGATGGAAATTATGAATGCAACCAATCATGATTTCCAAAGATTTCCCCTTTTTAAGCCCACCAATGTTACGCACCAGTTCATTTTTTATTGCCTTTCCACCAATACAAAATGTAAGAATCACCACAGTGCACTTCTCTGGAGACTTTGTCTCCCACAATTCCTACATCAAAAATATTCTTTTATATCAGAATGAAAAATCAAGGTAGCCTTCCGATAGAATCCGTAGCAATCAGATGTAAATCCGTAAGTCTCCGATCAGAATCCGTAGCGTGTTAACTCGGAATTAGTCTTAAATTAAATTCCATTCCGTTTGGACTTAGAAAAAGTCACTGTCTAAAGCGCGTCGAACATATTTCATCTTCTTTTAAAATTATTAGTAAGAATCTTTGTAATACGACATCGTATTACAAAGAAACAAATCACACACACACACACAGACACACGAGTGCGCCCGCGCGTAGACACACAGGCACACATATTCGAGTCTGTAACATCGAACCGTGCGCCGATATATTCACACCATCTGCGAGCGCTTCAGGTTTACCAGCAAGGATTCTTAGTTTTACGGCCTATACTCGATACGCAAGCGACCCAGTCATCACCAACAATTCAGCAATGTAAGCAAACCGATTCCTTATTTCATTTTCCATTGTATATCCAAATTAATAGAGTTAACCTAATCGGTCAATTCTAATAAATCAAGAGTCAATCGAGCTAACAGGTCTGAATATCATTCTTTATTATTAATTCAATCATCCACATAATCTCCTTTGAAATTCTCCTTTCCCGCGGCACTTCCCCTTTGTAACCTTCATCCCGTGCTACTGCGCTAAGCGTAGGCAAGAAACAGGAATACCACACACACACACACACACACACACACACACACACACACACACACACACACACACACACACACATAAGACCACGACCCTACAGGCCGGGACATGGGTAAACATAATCCTTTTCGATTGGAAACATTGCTATAGTTCGAAACAGAAAAATAATTCAATAACGGCTATGCTTAACAGTAGATATATTTTATTCTTCATTTTTTTCTTTTTTTTTTTTTTATTCAAATAAACCAAGCCAGAGTTTTCAAATCAACCAGGAATAGGTAATTGTTCGGTAGGTGTTCATTCTGCCAATCATATCTCGACTGATGTCATTCAGTAAAAATGTTGTTGAATTAACTTTAATGTACGGACAATAACATTTTTTTTAAGCACAACAAAAGAATGTTGGGCAAAAAAAAATATAGAATTGGCAGATTAAACAAAAAAAAAAAAAAAAATTGGCAGCGGTGGGATTCGAACCCACGCCTCCGAAGAGACTGGTGCCTTAAACCAGCGCCTTAGACCGCTCGGCCACGCTACCCGACGAAAATTCGAGTTCGGCTTTGGTCGTTTGAGAGTGCGCATCGGTCCGAGGCGATTTTCGAACAACAAAGAAAGTGTGATTCCTTAATTGTGA
>JAPYZI010000161.1:0-132585 GCA_030523105.1 Ophioninae sp. A BG-2022a | reverse complement strand
AAACCCAAACAAACTCTTTAAGAACTATACATACGCACACAACACACATGTACGTAAGCACATAAGAAGCATAAATTGGGCCGTGCAACCTCCACGTGGTATGCTTTAGGAAACGCGGATGCCGCCGGCTGATATTCAAATTGAAAATTAACATTTTGGCAAAATAAAAATTATCGGAAAAAAAAAATTCTTAATTTTTTTAATTTGCCTCAATTTTTTAATTCCCCAATAGCAGATACAAAATTGTGAAAAAAGTTGAAGAAAAATTAATTTTTTCATTTTTATGAAGATGACACGATTTTTGTAAACCAGAATCTTGCTCCTTTAATTTGTTCATATACTTTGACCAATCGAGGGGGAAAACCGCTCGAGGTATCGATTTGTCGTTTCACAAGACTATTGAGGGTACATGGAGGTATGAAAATCCTTAAGTACCCTGGCTGCCTTATCAATATTTGTGAAGATGCGGTCAATTTACCAAAACAGGGGAAAAACCAATTTTTTCAACTGTATTCAAGTCGACATTGTGGGCGGAAACAAAATTTATTTCACTAACGTTTTGATATGATTTCATAGCAAATTTATTCCAGTTTCCGAAACTGCCCTTCTATTTTCTGTACGATTATTGGTTGCTGAGATATCGACGGTTGAAGGCAAAAGGATCCTTTTTCATTTAATGTCGGATATCTCTGTGAAAAAGGTCGTGTAAGCGCAACCAAAAAAAACCAAATTGAAGCCGAATATAGAGGTTATCCGGTCCATATGATGGTTCAACCCAAACAAAATTCTGAGTCCGTGGATTGATAAAATGAAGGCCAAAAATTTGGACAAATCTTTTTTCTCCCTATTTCTTTGGATTGCGTAGAAAACATGGATCGTAAACATTTTTCGCCACAATATCGCAAAATTAGAATCTTGGAGCTTCAAAATCCTTTTTTGCCATCCTGATACGATCATTTTTCACTTAAATACAGCCCGTCAAAAGTCACCGAAAAATTTGAAATTTTTTTTGCTCCCTTAATTTTTGTGCGTAATATACATATATGTAAATTTGAAAAAAAAATGCGTTATCGAATTATTGATTGAAACTGAAACGGAATATTTTGTTTTCTCAACGATTATCAGTCAAACCGAATTTTATTTGCACAACTTGTTTAACGATTTTTTTCACACCAATATATTGAACGAAGTACCAATCAAACCGAGTGTTGTTCGCACAACAATGTCAACAATTGTTTTACGTTTAGTACCAAGTACCTCGAAAACGTGTACAACTAAATCCTCATCCACTGACTTTAATAAAAATTACCCAATCTTCTGTCGGTTTGTATTTCGAAATATCCCAAACAAATAAAAATCGGGAAAAAAAATATTCCGGGAAAGAAAAGTTCGCCAAAAAGGAAAGACAAAGATCTAACGTCTTCAACCGCTTAAAATTGGATCCGTTCAAGGAGACTTGTACGTAATAGGCCGTGACAACGTTCCTCGTTAGTGATCTTACGTACTAACCCCGCTGGGAGTGCAAAGTTTGTCAGTGAACATGATTACACGTTCAGGGTAACATGATTAAATTAATGGGGGGGAGGGAGGAATATCTGAACACTAGCGGGAATACACATAGACGAGCCATCAGGCCGGAGGCTGATGAGACCAAGAGTCACCCTCGTATCGTTAACAGGTAATTGCGAATTACCATGCCTAGAGTTTTCGACGATAGAACATCTCATCAATTGGTATATGCAAGGAAAGGTGCGTTCAGAGACAGTCCCCAAAACCAACGATTCGGTTTAAAGAAAACCATGTACAGTCGTCAAAAAAGTCAAGCGTTTTGACGGCATTTTCGGCCTATCGCATAGGCCGAATATGATTGATCCACGGTCTCCGTTTTCTCCTTTGGCTATGGACAATCCACTGTATCACCAATTCGGTCCATCGCACGCGTACACGATCGTTTCATTATTCAAACACTGTGCGAAGAGGAAAATCCCGTTACCGACCAAATTCGTAAGTATCTCTACAGCCCGAGTTCTCCGAAGAAGTTTCAAATTCAATTTGGTCCTCATTGGGTCGATGCTATGTACCGATTCTATCGAATAACAGCGCAAGGAGACACCGCCGAAAGTCCCTTCGTAAATTTTTAGCGTCTAACTTTTATCCAACGAAGATCCTTCATATTTACATTTCCTTATTTCTGTAATAATTTCAAAACATTCTCCGGCGAGTTTATGGTATTACTGGATGGGTATTGAAACGTCGCAAAAATTCTTGAAAATTTAAGGGATAGTTCTTGATAGAATAAAGATACACGAATTGTTGTAGGATTTTTTACGAAATAATTTAGTAGTTATAAACATATGAATGTAAAACAGAATACTACTTTGAAACCTTGAAAAAATCGTTTTTTTTTCGAATGGTCGAAAAGCATCATGTGTGGTGCAATAATTGCCGATTAAGCACAAGTTAATTACTTTGTGATTTCTTCCATTACGAAAACTGAACTT
The DNA here is from genome assembly GCA_030523105.1 of Ophioninae sp. A BG-2022a. Lineage (NCBI taxonomy): Eukaryota > Metazoa > Arthropoda > Insecta > Hymenoptera > Ichneumonidae > Ophioninae sp. A BG-2022a. The sequence continues at coordinate 130,084 of JAPYZI010000161.1, read as the reverse complement.
TTTTTCTCTAAACTGAAATCTGCGAAACTATTGAACCGACTTTTACGAAATTTTAACCACATATTTTGTACACCTATAGCAACCGACTGAAATAAAATTATTTTAAAAATTTGATTTTTATTATTTTTTTTGCCAAAAAGAGTGAAGAGACATGCAATTTTTTTATTCCCTTTTTCGCCGTCATTTTTCTAGTATTGCATGTACATTAACGATTCTAGTTCAGACGGTTGCTAGTGATATATCGAACCTAAACGATTGAAACTTTTTTCGCTTTGGATTGCCCATTTTTAAATATGTAAAAGCACCCCCCTCCGCCCCGCAAATATCAAGCCCCACCTACTAATCGAGTGGTTTTATTCAAATGGTGTTTTCGTATGTTAAAAGCACATGAAATACATAATAAATACTGATCCGTTGGGCGAACGGGCTAAGCTGTGGCCAGCGGATCGGGAGGTTCCGGGTTGAAACCCCGGTGGCGCCAGAGATTTTTCTTTGAAATTTGTCGATCAATCTCAATCCGCGGCCGAGAGGTGAACTTGGGACCGGCTATACTGGCATAGGTTTTCCGCAGTTTCCCTATGCCCGTGTTAGAAATGACACGGTGAATACGGTACAGAGGGGGGAAGTCGGCTGCGGCCGCAAAGGGGGCTTGAAGAGTCAAGAGTAAATGAAAAAAGCGTAGTAGATGGAAGAAGATACAGGAAAAAAGACGAAAGGGAAAAAATCGGGAGACACGTAAAAACCCCCAAGAGTGTAGGCGTAATACGTCTAAAATGACGTATACGGGTAAAACGACGCACCAGTCGTTTTTCAAATCGGGGGGCTTTTATCGTTATTTTAGCACTCTTAGGAGGTGCCTTAGGAGGTTATTTTAGCACTCTTAGTTATCTATTAATAAATTATCAAAATACTGTCATTATAAGAGCATTCATTTTTTTCTCTGTCAGTCTCAACAGATTTTAGGCCGTTATGAGTTTTCTTTCACTGCAACGAAGAATCTAAGTTTTGGTAGGTATATTTATTTTGAACTGTATTGTTACATATTATTCCTAGTTATTAACATTTTGCCTTACCTGTTTTATTTATGATGACATTTTTTGGTGATCTATTAATTTTGGGCTTTTAGAAATTTAAAACCCCATACCGACAAAATGACACAGATATGCTATGGACAATATTCAGTAAAGAAAAAAAGTGCTTCCAAAATCCACCCAAAAATATGTTAGGACAGGTTACGAAGAGTCTATGTTATTCTGATAGTGACGAAATACCGTTTGAGATCCAAACCTCAAATGAAAAGTATGATTTTGCGTGCATTTATTGTAATGATATCTAAAAAATAGTTTTTTAGATATCATTACGGGCTAAGGTGTGGCCAGCGGATCGGGAGGTCCCGGATATCTATTTTTTAGTAATGATATCTAAAAAAATAGTTTTTTAGATATCATTAAAAGAAATAGAAATAGTTTTTTCAGATAATGATATCTGAAAAAGCTGGCTACGTTGCATTATTTGTTGCAGATTTGCCCAAATTAACAAAAAGTTGATTTGTGCCAAATTTCTATATTTATGGTATGTACTACTAAACTATGCCATTTTTGCTACTACTAAGGAGAATTTGCTACTACCACCAAGATCTGCACCGACGGCGGCTCCAGGCAGGCTCACGCCCAGACCCATCTGACACACCGCCGCGACCCTCCGTATAGTGTGAACAAAATGGTTTTTCACCGATCTCTATTCAAGACCATTTTTTTTCTTAATTACGTGTTATAATTGTTGATTTTGCTCATTTATTGTATAGTTAAATAATTAAGGTTTGTGATTAAAGAATTTGACTGGATGTAAAAATAAATAAATTATGACAGAAATAGAAAACAGTATGTCGTTTTGTACGTACTTCCCCTACGTCGAAAAGATGGAGGAGAATAACAAAAATATATAGGTAATAAACATTGACTCAATGTATTTCAAGAGTGTATTTATTAAGCCTAACGAAGCCTACATCAAGTCGTAATTTATAAACTCATAAAAACTTCATGACAATAGCTCTTTTTCCCGATCAAAATCCGATGGATTTGAACGACATTTCTTCAATATTTATTTTCAAGTTGGTTTACTGATAAATTCAATTTGACGAATGAAAATTTGCACCCTTGCATTTCGCCACTGCACATCATCGTACTCAAGTGTTTTCCTTCAACCATAAATTGTATATTACCAATGAAAAAATTTCGAAAGTGTGTCAACGCTTTTTGCGTTTTGCATCCATCGATGATAATTGAATATCAAAACAGATTTCACATTGCCAACGATGCAGCTATGATTATCTTTTTTATTTCAAGATGGTTCATCGACGAATTTAAGGATTCACATGTGCGTGGTGTTTGGCCTCGGAGGAATTATAGGAAAACGCGTGTACGAGCACGATCGAGCGCCATATCGTCTCGTAACTAATATCAACCTACGAACGATATTTGCGAATATGTAACTGGTCACGAAGATGAATTTAATTTAGCATGGTGGTAAATGGGTCAAGGCGTTCGCTCTTACAGAGACATTGAGAAATCCCTGATGTCCCCGCAACGAGGAGAATACAAGTACGATTTGTGTCTATACCTCGCTAGGAATAACGCAGAACGATATCCTTGCGTCTGTAACAATGCACGATAAAACCAACAAACAAACAAAAAAACCAAACGAGGGAGTCTCGCATAGCCAATAATCGATAGAAACACACGATAGAAAACATCGAATTTTTAGTAGCCATGAAAATGTGACACGCGCTCGTTTCGTTGTATCTCGTTCTGAGTATTTTCATGATGAACATATGTTACCGATGAAACACGATGAGAATGTGACGTACCGAAGAAAGGCGGTCTATAATACCACGTCGCCTCCCTGTAAACTAATGTGCCGGAAGCGAGTAGCCCCGGAGAATTTCCACTTTTCTCCGATCGTAAAAACGAGAGGATCCTTCAGTTATACGAGCCTGTTAGACATCCATTGCCCCGTACATTCCCGATCAAAAACTAGACTTCTGATATTGGCCGCCGTTTTCCAATTGACGCCGGAGTGGAAAAACGAAAAATCCACGATGTAATGTCTTTCGACAGCAGGTGGAATGAGAATTTCTGTCGAGCAATGATATCATGAAGAATCATACATTTTTTACGAAAAAACTTCTGATGGCAGCTCCAATGAGGATTTCTGTCGAGCAACTATCTCAGAAGAAATCTTTTTTTTACGAAAAATAATTTTGATAGTAGCTGGAATGAAGATTTCTATAAAGGAATGATGAGAAACAATGATTCATTTCTTACGAAAACAATTTTTTAGACTGCAGAATGAAGATTTCTGGGTGTCCAATGATGATAAAGCATCGAACAATTCTTTACGAAAATTTCTTCAACCGGAGCTGAGATGGTTATTTCTGACGGGCAATGATTATGAAAAATACCAAAATAGGAACGAAAAAAATTTCGTAACCATCTCGACGCTTGACTCGTCGCACAAAATCAATCGATTTCTTCATCGAATTTTCCCTTCGATTTTGTTTAAATTTGGATACGTTACATCCCTTCGATTGTGTTGAAATTTGGATACGTTATAAAGCACCGAAAAATAAACTACACGTGTCTTTTTTTATCGGCGGAAAAATGGTTTTCAGGGGTGACACGACCCCTCGAAGAAAGGCATTTCGAGGGGTAATATAGCAGTGTCACCCACATTGGAGTCTACAAATTTTTCTAATCCAAAGCGATGAAAAATCCAGTATAGTGTCATTGCAAACAAAAATAGCGGGATAAACCACCCCTACATTTGCCTTTTTTCACCACATACGTCGTAATATTGCATGGAAATGAACAAAATGGGATTTATTTTAAAAAGGAACAAATTTGCAGTTTACGTGTTTTTGTGCAATCATCGATTCGCAAGCTTAAGAGGGAGCCGCACACCCTCCTCTCCTCATTCTCCGATCGGGATGATAGTTTCCCACGGATTTCCTAAACGGCTCGTCAAAATTTTATGAAATTTAACCAGACACTGTCAAATTGATAGACGAACGGCTGTTTTCTACCCAAATTTATCAAATCGAAAAACAAAATTACAGATTGTATCACCACGCGAGTGTCGTGACGGAAATGGAATAAAATAAAAAGTTTGGTTAGGATCACAATTTGGAGGGAGAAGAGCAGCGCAGTCATATTCGAACACACACATTTTGGGACCTCAACCATTTGATTCTGTCACATATTTCAGAAGATCCATGGGAAACCACAACTTGTAAGTATTTGTTTACGATTTCGAGAAAATATCGTCAGACATTTGTGACATTTAGTTCTGGCGAATGCCAGGGCGCTGCAGATCTAGAAATTTCCAGTGTGTACGTATGTACGTATACATACTCATACACGAAGCCCGTCGAAGCTTCCCTGACGCTAGCGACAATGTTGCCTTGCGGTAGATAGCAGTACCTCGCACTAATTTTGTTTTACCGACGTGAGCCGTGGCTGTGTCGAAGTTTTGTCGTGGGTGCGGCCCCCTCTTAAGAGTAAGCTACTCCCTCAAAATTTCATTAGATTTGCGGTTTCAGCAAAGTTTCAACCCTTATACTTTGAAATTGTTATGAAACCCATCGGTACGGGGGGGGGGGGGGGGGGGGGGGGGGGGGGGGGTGGGCGGGGGGGGGGGGGGGGGGGGGGGGGGGGGGGGGGGGGGGAACTACCTCTTAATCACATATTTAATTTGAAACTCCGTCAACTTTGATTCGTCAGCATTCATAAATACACCTACATTTCTATTATAAGTGGTTATACATTTCGTTCGCCCCTTTAATATGTTTTATCGGAAAGTTATCGGACTACGAACGCAGAGGGCGCCCCCGACGCGCCTAGAAACACGTTGGCCATACTTCTAACTCAATCATTGTAGTGTTGGCACACTACCTCTCCCCTTTTTTCTGTTGCGTTGTTGAGCTTAGACAAAAGAAGGGACGCGAGCTCAAAAACCACGATATCTCTACTTTTGATTACGTGCAATAAATTATAGCTTTCATTTATTTTTCCCGAGTTTCTTTGATATTCACTGATGCACTCTGACACGTTTTTCCGCCGGTAAAAAAAGATACGTGTCGCTTATTTTTCGGTGCTTTATAACATATCCAAATTTCAACAAAATCGAAGGGTATTCCTTGAGATATGTTCCTTGGTAGAGAATTTTTTTGCGCCTTAAAAATACGATGTTTAATTTTTGCAAAAGGTAAATGATTCGACACGAAGATTCATTCGTTAACCCATATGTGCTCATCGCTCCATTTTTTGTATGCAAGAATACACCAAATGTAAATGTACACACATGAGGATAAAGGCTACTGTAAAGTCCCAAAAGTGAGGGTTATTGAGAAAAAACAATTTTTAAAGAAATATCTGAAAGGATTCGTTTGGACGTACGTCAGCGAATTTTCTTTACGGAATTTCATAAAAATCATTATTTTGGCCACTTGGTTGATTGGAAAAGAAAAAAAGAGAGATTTTTTTTTAAACATAACATTGTGCGTAATACTTGGCTGAGCTCTTTTCGTTAACGTTTTTTCAATGATTAAAAAGAAAAAACAAAATGTCTCAGTTTATTTGTTCTTGTTATTCAAAGAAAAAGGATTTCATTATCAATAATAACGTATGAAAAAAGAGGATTAAGAATAAAAACATCTGTCAAAATTGAACTTCTCATACACTGAAAAAGTGTTGAGAAATTCCAAGTCATTTTGCTCATAACAAGTCGAAAAATCGTTAACACAATTGTGATAATCATGGTTTCGAGAAAAATGCGTTTCAAGTTTGGTTAACAGTCGAATTTTCGTAATCATTAATTTACATCTAACTTGTCATCTCTACACCCATTCGACTTTCCTCTTTAATTCGACTTTTATTTGACTTATCCCAAATGACGCACGATTGCCCGAAATCTGTAAACAGAATTTGGGCAATCGAGCAAAAAAATTCACGGTTGCCCAAATGTAATTTTTTTTCTAAGACCATTGTTTGACGACATCTGTAACACGTCGCTGGCGTTTCGATAACAGAAGCATTTTGCGCGTGTGGCACATATTTCTATCGCAAGTGGTTAAACCCCTTCAAACTTTAATTATTGGCGTATGAAAAAGTATAATTATTTTTCAATAAAAAAGTATCGATGGTGAATGAAATTGATATTAGTGTACAAAAGAAGTTAAGTTACTTCTTGAAATAATAATAACAACCTTATTCATTAAATTGTCATTATTATCTAACGAAAGCAAAAAGTGTTATACTTTAAATAGTAATAACAATATTATCATTATTATTAGTTATTATTACTATTTCGCTGTTTTTATTATTATTATTATTATTGAAAGTAGGGTTCTTATTAAAATCGCTGAATCAAGATTCTGATAAAATAGTCGCGTCATTTTGATAGGACACTAGAGAAACTAAAAAAAAAACAAATTGGTTCTTCTCCATTGATGTAAACTTTAAAAGCATTGGGCAATTTTGTGAATGTTCGAAAATAATTTACTTTTAATTTCCGTGCTTTATTTTGGTAAATACGAGCTGCGATAATCGTGCAACCATATTTGAGGATTTTTATTTGACGATTGGCGAAAAAACAAAAATATAAACAATGATTTTGGCTAATTGTGAAAATAAGGGATCGAAAAGAAAATGTTCGTTGCTCGCTGACAATGAAAACTATAACGTTATTCAATTTTCGGGATGTTTGAAAAACCTTTGATGTCAATTAGAGTCGAGACACCAGTCCACTCAACAAATCCACACAACCAGTCTATGCGACAAAAAGAAAAACGTATTTCTGAAACCTCAAGCCGCGGAGTTCCCTCGATGAATATTCGATACCTTCCCAACATTGATGTGAGAAACACCCTGGCATTTTACATATAACCGAATTGGTTTTACGATTCTCGTTACAGCGACGAGTAACGGAATTGGGTCGGAACGAAACTTTTATTCGGGAATGTACGTAACAATATTCTTAAGGTATATATATCTAGAATGTAGAGATACACGATCTGACGAGGAAACCTAAACAAAACCATATAACGCGAAGGTTCCGAACACGCGAAGGACCTTTCGGTAAATATAGAGAATTGTCCGTTTCTTCCACGCGAGTCCTTGATACACGTGAAAACTTGAACAGTGTACAACCGCGTGTCTCTCGCTGGACAAATCGAGTCTCGAAGATAAAAACGAAACGAGCTCGAACGTCATCGGAAGACATTACGTTCCAGCGTTTCTTAAAGTGGCAGGTTTTTTCTTTTCGGTGATCCCAATTGTAAAAGGCTACGCGATTGTTCAAAATTAATATTGAATTGATCGGAGAGTATTTCCGGTCTTTTTTTTTTCAGAAAAGATCAATCGAAAACTGCCGGGTGTGGTCATGGTGACAGGTTCAACTTTTCAGCAAGTTCCCGTTCTGTTATATGAGCGTCACATTCGGTGAAGAACGGTCTTCAGCCGAAGTATTTCCAAACGGATTTTCTTAAATCAACGTTGACGAGTTCTGTCGTGAAAGCTTGGCTGTACAGAAGCCTTTATCCTTACGTGTGTACATTTACATTTGGTGTATTTTTGCATACAAAAAATGGAGCGTTGAGCACATATGGGTTAACGAATGAATCTTCGTGTCGAATCATTTACCTTTTGCAAAAATTAAACATCGCATTTTTAAGGGGCAAAAAAGTTCTCTGCCAAGGAACATATCTCAAGGAACACCCTTCGATTTTTTTGAAATTTGGATATGTTATAAAGCACCGAAAAGTAAGCGACACGTATCTTTTTTTATCGGCGGAAAAACGTGTCAGAGTGCATCAGTGAATATCAAAGAAACTCGAGAAGAATAAATGAAAGCGATAATTTATTGAATGTAATCGAAAGTAGAGATATCGTGGTTTTCTGTCGTGTTGGTTTATGTATCTCACTTGGTATAAACAAACACAGGACAAACTATTAAGTTTCCATTACACTTAAATGAAAATTAAAGGTTAACCCTTTTGGACGATGCCAAATTTGCTACATTCAGTCGATAAAAAGTACATACAAAATGTGATCAAAGTTACCCCTCTAAGAGCCGACGTTACGTTCCGATCAACCTACACGGAAAATAAAGCGTATATATTTTCAGAAAGAAAATAATCATAGTACGCGTGTGGACACCCACGCGTCTTTACCTATGCCTGTTTGAAGTTCGATCTTATCACAGCAAATAATTTTTGCATGGACAAGGTAGTCGAAAAATTGTTCGAGCATACTGGTGGCGATGGTGTTGACCGAAGTTTTAATCGAAAAACGATTCATCGAGAAATATCATCTCCGCGAAAATAAAAACCGCGTCAAATCCACTGAAAGTGACAGCCCCACCCCTACGTACGAGTTTAGGTCTCCAGAGTACAATTTCAGCTAAGAACGATTTCACTTAACCGAATAGCAACAGATTTCGGTTAAATGATTTCGAAAATTATTGGGAGATTTGATAAAGACTTACCGAGTGATGTCTAAATAAGTAGAGGGGAAAAGGAAGCTGAAAATCCTTTCGTTTCCTTGCCATGGCAAGAGACGCCAAGCTCACGATCGCCTCGTTAATGTCGCTCAAGAAGTCTAACCGACAATCACGATCTCGCTTAGCTAAGATTCCGTAGCAAGTCATCGTAGCCGCGTGGCCAACTCCAAATTACGAAGAACATTATTACTAAGTACCTAACCGACCGTCGGTTAAGCAGTTCGCACTTGTCGATTGTACATACAATTGATACGAACTTAATCTCATCGACTAATGGTATATGTGGAAATAGCCGAGCCTTAGGTATCTCGTGAAAGCGCGCGATAAGTTACGCGTAATGCATTTTGTAAACGACAAATGCGCAACAAGCAAAGAACACTGAACCCTGATTAACCGGTGATCGAAAGACTACATTCCGGCCACTGATGTATCGGAAGATTTTCCAATTGCTACATGGCTCGATGATGTGCGCGGACCGACGCCAGCGCTGCAAGAAAGTATCCAGATGGCGCAAACTTCCCATTACCCAACCTCCCAGGAAAGCAGCGAATCCGTCTTCAAGATGGCCGCCAGAGTCCGTTCAATTCCTGACGCGCTAGCACTCTTCATACGTGCTTTTAAATATATATAGTACATACAGTGTTTGGCACCCTTATCCCTCCCCCTCCCGGCCCCTACTTCCCCGATTAGCCCGTTGCGGGCGCACGGAAAGATATTTTCATGTCTCGTTTTTGTTTCGGCGAATTAAAAGCAATTTATCCGTCATCGAGGAACATCTCGCGATATCTGTGTCCGAGATTGTACATCGGTGGTTTGTTAGTTTCGCGGTTTACGACAGATCTGACCTCCGTCCAAGATCGTTGACTCTCGGGACGTTCTCTCTGGGTAGCCCCCTACGGTGTTTTTGTCAATGTGCGCCAGGGACTGAATTCACATTTTTTTCTTTTTCTTCGCCCCCCCTCCCCTCCCTCTTTTTTTCTTTATTTATTTTTATTGTTTTTCCATGTCGCGACGGGATTAACGAGCTTCTCGTCCGTCGCGAGAAAAAATCGAGAGGTGCGAAGGGGCGAAAGAAAGAGAAAGAAAAAAAAACAACAAGAAATAAAAAAATATACGAGGGGCAAGAAAAAAAAGTGCAAAAATTAACGTTGTAAACCACATCTCGAGTCGTCATGATGAAGAGCAGCGCTCTACCGAAGAAGGAAAACAAAATGCGCATACGTGCTTTTCCGGTGAGTGTCCCAACACCGACAACTCGGCCTGCCTTTGTGTTACATATACCGCTTCACCCGCGAGCGGCGGAGGGGGACACAAGGAAATTGTTTTGCTTTCTCCTACAACTATTTTTCAACCTTCAGTTTTCCCTGCTCTCCGCATTTTTTTTTTAACTTATTCATCCCAATATTCCTGCATAATTCCTGTACAGTAACTAGTGAACCTTCCCAGAAAATGCTGCGTTGACAATGTGACAACAGACATCCTTGTCGACTGTCATCTGTGGACCGGTCACCGAGAAAATTAGGAAACTTTTTATTAAACTTTCATCTCCATCTTCTAAAACTTGTTTCTTTTTTGATGATCTGTCACTGTGCGGTCGAAGCTTGCGACAAGCTTCACACGTGTTTTCTCGCAAGGACTCGACGGACACTTGGTTGTTTCGGATCGCAAGGAAATTCTGTCAGAGTTGTGGGTCTCTTAGAACTGGCGAATTCATGGGACAGAACTACTGTGATCAGACTCAGCAAAATTCAACAGCTGGTTGCCATAACAGCTACAAAAGAACGGCCGTCTGAGAAGCTCCTTCAATTATTTTGAGATTTCCTTTTTTTGCCTTGCTTCATTGGCCTGAAATTTCACGGTCAGAGCTCCTGCTCCAAAATCTTTGAGTACTGAAATGGGACTAACAATAGAGCTAAATTATCGATGAGTATAAGCAAGTCACAATGGTTGATAAATACTTCGGTGTTGGAAGACTCGTTCATTGACACATTGATTCCAACTATGACGGATGGTGACTTTCGTAATGTCAAAAACATATCAAGAAACCCGTTGAACGGGTTCTAGCCATTAAACTTACAGTTTAGATTTCCATTTGATCGAAACAAACATAACAGCAGAAAAAAAAGAGCATAAAGTGAAAAAAGTAAATGCAAAACGTAGAGACTGTGAGCAAAAAAACATAAAATTCATCATGGAAAATAACCAAGTAGCAGGAGTTCTTGCTCAAAATGGATCAATGCAGCTGGGTGAGATAGCCCCTACTACCGGGTTGTGTCAATCGGGTGGTTCGAAAGTCTTCGTAATCCCTGAGCCTCTTGTGAGGACAATTACTTTATATACTCTTTCTATATTCAAATACCTAGACCCCGCAACAACTTTGCATGTGCTGTGTATCATTAAGTTTTGGTTAAGTTTGGACCAGCTTACAGTTCATGAAGTCTAATCTTTCGTGCCCTTGTTTCTGCAGATGTCGATGGACGAGAAGTATGTGGAAAATATATGGGCTTTGCTCAAAAATGCGATACAGGAGATCCAAAAGAAAAACAATTCGGGTCTAAGCTTCGAGGAACTCTATCGTAACGCGTACACCATGGTATTACACAAATATGGAGAACGATTGTACACTGGCCTGAAGGAAGTCGTCACCCAACATCTGGAAAACAAAGTCCGTGAGGATGTTTTACAATCCCTGCACAACAATTTCTTACCGACACTGAATCAAGCATGGAACGATCACACAACGTCAATGGTCATGATAAGGGACATACTTATGTACATGGATCGCGTGTACGTTCAACAGAACGACGTGGACAACGTTTACAATCTTGGTCTCATCATATTCAGAGATCTGGTCAGTTCCAAGCTCTACCGAACGATGATTCCCCATATATTTTCATAAATTCGACCCGTTCACTGCTCAATTGATATTGTTCTATCTCCACAAAAATTGTGCTTTCCAGGTTGTCAGATACGGTTGTGTGAGGGACCACCTGCGTGAAACGTTACTGGGAATGGTGGCTCGCGAGAGAAGAGGCGAAGTCGTCGACCGGATAGCAATAAAGAATGCTTGTCAAATGTTGATGATGTTAGGCATCAATAGTCGATTGGTCTACGAGGAGGATTTTGAAAAACCTTTCTTACAACAAAGCGCCGAATTTTATAGGGTACGCCCACAAATACATTGCCTTCCAATGTATTCCAGCATATGCACACTTCAAACCATCGTATTATCATTTTTATGCCATATCAATGTTTATCACGTAAAGATGGAGTCGCAAAAGTTCCTGGCGGAGAATAGCGCATCGGTATACATAAAGAAAGTCGAGGCAAGAATCGCCGAAGAATCCGAGAGAGCGAAACATTATTTGGACGAATCGACCGAGTCACGAATAGTCGAGGTTGTGGAAGTCGAGCTCATTAAATTACATATGAAAACGATAGTCGAGGTACGTATAACGTGTCGTTAAAAATTATCACCATCCTTCACTTTTGATACGAAATGACACGCTACTACTGTTCTTACTGATTCGCATTTCCCCACTACGCCTACAAATTTGGTGGGCCTGAATGAGCTTGAGGTCGGAAAAATAGTTCGACTTTCAAGGTTTTTTTAAATTGTAGCGTTAGTACGACGTTGTCCATTTTGCACACAAGTGCTGCATAGTCCTGTTACAATTCCATATTTTCATTGAAAATATTAACAATTGTATTAAAACACCTTGCTTGGAACTTTAAATTAATAATTTGGTGTTGAAAACGGCAAAGATCTATCGATTTTTAAGCTTACGCGGGTACGCAAATGGGTTCAGGGTAACCCATTTGTATCAAAGCGCGGAATAATCCGCGATTTCCAACTGAATAATCCGCGCTCGGATGCAAATGGGTTAATACTCGACCTACCGAGCTTACTTGGGTTCGATCGCGTTCTTCTTGGATTTCAGATGGAAAACAGCGGGGTCGTTCACATGCTCAAAAATTTGAAAACCGAAGACCTGGGCTGTATGTACAAGCTGTTCTCGCGAGTCTCGGACGGTTTGCGCACGATATGCGACTGCGTGTCGCAATTTTTGCGCGAACAGGGTCGCGCTATGGTCCAAGAGGAACAAGAATCTACCACCAATGCCGTACACTTTGTACAAAATTTACTCGATCTCAAGGAGCGCTTCGATCATTTTCTACATTATTCCTTCCACAACGACAAATTATTCAAACAAATGATCGTTTCTGACTTCGAATATTTCTTGAATCTCAACTCGAAAAGTCCGGAGTATCTCTCGCTCTTCATAGATGACAAGCTCAAGAAAGGTGTCAAAGGGGTGAGTCTCGTGATATTTTGCTTTGCCTTCGCAAGCAACGAAAAACTGTACCATTTAACCTGGACGGTGATGCACTAATTACAGATGACAGAACAAGAGATCGAGGGTATACTCGACAAAACAATGGTACTGTTCAGATTTCTCCAGGAGAAGGATGTCTTCGAACGGTATTACAAGCAACATTTGGCGAAACGCTTGCTGTTGAACAAATCCGTATCCGACGATAGCGAGAAAAATATGATTATGAAACTGAAGGTGAGTTTATGCTTCGAATTACTAAATACCTCGAAAGTGAGATATTTAATGTGTTTCCTACGAAAGATTTCGCGTAGAGAATAGTCACTCTCGCACCAATACCGCCTAAAAAAAGTATTCACATCCGTATTGAGTCTCTTTAAAAAACATTAGTCTCAGTCTGTCTTTCGCAAAGAAGACTATTCGAGAATGATTATTTTTGTATTGAATTCCACATCAGATATTGTCATCTTAGCTCGTTCGAAGACTGTACTTGTTCAAATGAAAATACAGAGGAACTCAGGAAATCGAAAAAATAAATTAAAAAATTTTGATATGCGACACACGGATCGTGCAATGGACCGTGATAGACATAGGTAGGGTTTTTCGGTATATCAATATTCGTCTCAAAATATGAATGATCGTCGAGTAAGATTGGACAGCGGATCAGCGCGAGCCGTTTGTCTCTGATCTTTGAACCCGACTAATCCGGAGTCCCGAGAAGGTATCTTGAAGGACCAAGTTTTGACAGGCGCAGGGTGCATTCAGCGGCGATTCGGATATGCGAGCGACGAAAAAGAGAATCGATCGGCGATCGATGAAGCCGGAAATCGCGTATCGTCCTTTCAGCGATCCTATCCCCAAAGAAACGATACTCTAGCGTCTTGTAATATTCCCCTCTCGTAATCGAGTTTTCGTCGCAGAAGTGAGTGGTACGCTCTGTAAACCATGCCGGAAACTTATAATAAATTCATTGCAAACGCGTGTAAGCATCCCGCGAAAAGAGAATCCGGCCAGAAATTCTCTCGTCCTCCATGAGTGCCCTGAAGTTCCGCCATGGTTTATCGCAGCTGGCACTTTGCTGGTGCGAATTATTTTCAATCTTCAGCTCGGTTTTCCCAACGCGAAGGACTTCATGGCACATGATGAGAATTAAATATATTTTAGAAAAAACTTAAACTTCACAATCCCCCCTGGCGGGGGCGGCAATTTTTCGTCGTATCGTGAATTGTGAGAAAATATTGGAGTCAAAAGTTAATTTGCCAGAAAATTCAATACCCCTGAAACGTTTAATGTTCCAACGATATTCAATTATAAAATACCCTGAATGCCACTCAACTGCCGCACAGTAGTTCTATAAGATATCTGAAACCCTGTAGAAGTTTACGCGTGCACCAAAAATCTTGCTCATCATAGATGCGAAAAGTAAACAAGTTCCATCCGATCAACATTATTCTCTTGCAGACTGAATGCGGATGCCAATTCACATCGAAGCTCGAAGGAATGTTCAAAGACATAACTGTCAGTAACACGGTCATGGACGAGTTCAAGGATCACGTATTGGCGTCCTCGGTAATTAAACGCAAAGACAAAGTAGCCACGTTTAATCTCCATACATTCTTTTTGTCCATCATTGTATTCTTTGACGCGCTTCCGAAATTTTCTCTAGAGTAATATCTCTAATAGTTTTGTGATTCTCACGCAGATGAACGTTCACGGTGTGGATCTCAGTGTGAGGGTACTTACGACCGGTTTTTGGCCAACGCAATCGGCCACACCGAAGTGCAGTATACCCCTAGCAGCGAGAAACGCCTTCGACACATTTCGACGTTTTTATCTTGCCAAACACACCGGTCGTCAATTGACGCTACAGCCACAATTGGGCTCGGCCGATCTCAATGCCGTTTTTTATGGACCACGTAGAGAAGACAACGGTGGTAGCGGTGCGCTGGGTATGGAAACCCCCTCGTCGACGAGTTCGATAAGTAACGGAAGTGGGAGCGCGAGCGCAAGTCTTCTGAGTCAGCGTAGCAGTTGTAGTGCAACCGCGAGGAAACACATTATTCAAGTGTCTACGTACCAGATGTGCGTTCTAATGTTGTTCAACAACAGGGATAGACTTACATACGAGGTGAGCCATCGGCCGAAAAGTGAATGGTTCGCTATCTTCTTTCCAGTTCATGAGACTTATGCCTACAGCCAATAACTTTCTAATGTACTACCGTACACGTGGGCGTAAGGAAATGATAGAAAAAAAAAAAAGAAATCAGCTGTATCAACATATCGAACTTCGCAGTAACTTTGTTGCTTTCTATGCAGGAAATTCAAAATGAAACGGACATTCCCGTGAAAGACTTAGTCAGAGCACTGCAATCTTTAGCTATGGGGAAAGCCGCGCAGCGGGTCCTATTGAAACATCCTAGATCGAAAGAGATCGAGCCGTCTCACTGCTTTTCCGTAAATGACAGTTTTACAAGCAAATTACACAGGTAGGTTTATTTTTTAATAATAATAATAATAATTGTTTTCTCGATCATTCACGTTGTTTTCTTTTGCAAGGGTCAAAATTCAGACGGTAGCGGCAAAAGGTGAATCCGAGCCTGAGAGAAGAGAGACGCGAAACAAGGTCGATGAAGATAGGAAGCACGAGATCGAAGCAGCTATCGTGCGAATAATGAAGGCTCGAAAACGCATGGCCGTAAGTAAAAAAAAAATACATTTTAAACGAATTTATCGCCGCGGCATTGCAATACCACTTCAACGCCATTCTATGGATGAAGCTCCTAACTGTCAAAAAACACGCGATGTATTTTATTCTACGAACGTTGCCGGAAATACAGTCTTGGCCAAAATGATTAAACACCCCTATAACGTATCGATAGTTTTTTAACAATACATAAAACTATTACAATTGCTTTTATCGAAGCTCAAATGTCATCGTCAAACATAAAAATAAACAATGGAACGCCTCTTCTGGTATATTGCTATTTTCATCCTAAACTAGAAAGAGGTCCGATAATATAGGATACCTAATATTTTTGGGTAAGATTGTATGTCCATACAATTAGACGTGACGAGTAAAAACGTTCCAATCGTAAAAATCACTGTTTGGCCTCTGCATTCGTGTTAATCACATTCAGTCAACAAATAGCCACTGGTGGCTGGGCGGTCGGAGTGCGGCTCGGGCGATCACCGAAGTTAAGCATCGTCGGGAGAGGCTGATACTTGGATCGGTGATCGCTTAGCCGTGCTCTGGCTAGCGCATCGATCAGTGAGCGGGAGGCCGATTTCTCTGAGGCCTTGGTGTTACATGCTTAAACAAAAAAGTTGTTTACACCAGAGTCAATAGAATACAGGGCCGTCTATACCGGTACGGGTTTTTCACAGTTTTCTCGTACCCTTGGCAAATGCGGTAAATTGTAGCGTAAGTTGGCTGCGGTCGCAACAGGGGTTAGTTTACGGGTGGGCTACTGGACAGGTCATGTAAAATAATGACGAAGGGGGGACATAAGAAGGGATGAAAAAATGGGAAGGAAAAAAGAAACAGGGAGCAAAAAGTTTGGGGACTGGTAAAAGCACAAGGGTCGCGTACCACTGAGTAAAAAGACCGATATAAAATATTCAGTCCACATATTAAAATATAAAAAGTCTTCGTATCAATTATTGTTGATTTGACAACTGACCAATTCATATGACTGTACATTCCGCGCATGGCATTTCACTTTTCATCGCACCGACTGCACGCAATCCGATGCACTTTTTAAAATTATTTTCGGCTGCGTTTGATAAAGCGAGTGTAGGCCAAGTAGTTCTTAGTTCCAGCTTTCACCGGTGGGGTCGCTAAACACTTCCGTCGGTGAAGACTCCTGGTTCCCTAGTCTCTTGTACCGTGCTACATCGATAACCATAAACTTATACTGAATGTATAATTTATTATAATTACTGCGTCAGCTAATGAATCCGTTATTATTATCCGTTATCCGATGTTCACGCCACGAGGCGCTTGCTTCGAGTCTATGTTAACCAAGTACATTGAATTAGCCAATTTGAATGGCTTTATAACTCGACTTTCCAATATTTTAACGCAGCACAACATACTCGTCACCGAAGTAACAGAACAATTGAAAGTCCGGTTTCTACCTTCGCCAGTGATAATCAAGAAACGTATCGAAGGCTTGATCGAACGCGAATACTTGGCTCGAACGCCCGAGGATAGGTAAGACAAACGGAACAATCCGGTAAAATAGTGAAAACGTTGTCGTAAAATTCGACTCGTGTTGGTTCTTTGTGTGCACAGGTTTTTCAAATATTCATATTTCGTGTATTTGTGTTTACAGAAAAGTGTACACGTACGTTGCTTAATCCTAAAATCGAAGTCGGATCTGTACAAACATGTGAGTAAAAGACGAATCATAAGTCTCTCTCCCTCTCTGTCACTCTCTCCCTCACAAACACACATACACATACGCGCGCGCGCGAGCATGCATACATACCTAAATATATATAGCGTTAATCACTAGTCAAACAAGTGCAATTATTGCCTCCATTTAACGATACGGTCTCTCACACGATAACAGCAAATTCATTTCGATCATTGAAACTCGACGCAAAGCAAAAAAGTGCTACACATTTACAGCATTTGTTTATAGTACCACCAACACGAATATTCATTAGCGATAACGCAATAAAAAACTTTTGAAGTTGTATGATAATGCGAACGAACGTTTGGTATTTTGTTGTTCAACGTTGCGTATTGGCGTATGAAAAATTCTATAGTCCATTTAAATGTGAAACAAAAAAACTACGCCTTCATAGACGTCGAGTGAAAAGCAGCTGAACGGATAAGCACATTTTCGGTGTATGTATTTTGCAATAAAAATTGCTATATCGTTTTTCAATGCCGAGTAAATGACGTAGTGAGGAAGGGATACGCTTGTCAAAGATTATTGAGCGTTACATCAATATTCCGATAAAAATTCGAAGAAATATCATTTCAAGCACTATAGTATTGGAATTCGAAAAAGGCAATAGGGATTTCCGTACATTAGAACTATGATATAGTGTTGTAGGTACTATGAAATCCAAAATCTGCTCGTATCTTTATTGCGTAGCTTATTTATTCAATTCAGATATTGTATCTTTAATTCGTATAGAATTTCATTACATTAAATTTGGCTCTTTTGACCATTATTGATAAATGTGCAAAAAACACAATTGTCAGGTTCACGTATAAACTTTTTAAAGAGGATGTGAAGTTGTGCAGATTTTAATATTTCATATTTCTGATACTGCCAAGTAGATTGTATGGTCACAGACATTTACAATACAATACAGATATACAAAAGTAAATTCATATAATTTAACTTTCATCAATGAAACGCCCGACAAACCCTACATAGGCGAATAATTAGGAATAAAAAAGGAGGAACCGTATATAACGACCATACATTTTACTATATCATATGAAATGTCGGATTGTGGAAACTGTCGGGATCCTACCAATATTAGAGTTCTGTTACTACCAGAATTAACAAACCACATGTTTTCTATTTTTTGTTTCTCATTTCAGAATCTGCCAGGTATGGACCGTAGTAAACCTGGTTCGCGCATAGCGTTACGATAAGTTCTATGATTGAAGGAGGAGAAAAAGATAAGATATTGTCAGTAAATATTATTATAACAGATTTAAATTATTCCAGACCTATTGACAAATATATACTTTTTACATGTTATTACCCTTCCCACATCCATTTTCCCCTTGTCCCTGTCAGCCCACACGTAACATAGTAGAAGAAAAAAAAAACTGGAATCGCTCGAGCATCAAGCATTCGACAGCTTCGCGTTTTTTGTTGGCGATAAAAAAGCAAGAAACAAACCCGAACACACAGTTCGGATTAAGTGTGCGAGGAGTCATTTTGTTGCTCGAGCGCGTATGTGTATGTTTGTGCTAGGAAGAATGCGTCGGAATAGTTTGAATTATTGTCAAACGCAAAACGAAAAAGAAGACAGTACGCAAGAATGAGTCTTCATGTTCAATTGTACGAGGCGAAAAGATTATAAATATGTATGAATAAATGTATTCATATATTCGAGTTCACCTTTAAAGAACAAAACCGCGAGTGAATACCTTTTGAGATTCATATTTTGCTTGAACATACAATTTTATTCGCGACATACACCCAATGCGAGTAGCGCTCCTTTCCAGCTGTAATTTCCACAGCGCTCCGCTTATAAAACTATCCTTGGGACGCTTCTGATTGGTGATCAGTAAACACTTCATTCCTATTTATACCATCTTGGTCAGTCTTCAAATTTACAAATGGCGAGCCGAAACGATTTCAACGAAAAAGCTCAGTGTTCCAAGTAAATCAGGATTAACTTATCTCGAAAGACGCAATTCCTATTCGATAATCATAAATTTGTGAAGCATTTACTACACCTTGGCAAATCAATTTTTCAATAAATAAATTTCATACGTTCCTGAGATTCATTTCGTGAACTTATGAAATGCGCGAATATTCGAAACTTTTGACATTGACAAATTTTGATACACGTTATCTATATATTGCCATAGGTTATTTCCAGTGCCTACCGTAGCCATTTAAATACCGAGCCTGTCAGCCTCTGTGAAACTCGCACGCGTCTGGATTATTCGTTTGCCAATAAAGAATTCCAATACGAACGGAAAAAGCTAATTCAAAAATAATAGATGTATATCCCTCCTTGTCCTTAGTTCCTTAGAACTTCTCCGAAAAAAAAAAACTATTTCTGAGGTTACGTTCGAACCCTCAACTCGGCACCACCACTAAGCGCAACCACTAAGTTGTTCAGGGAAAACCTAACCGCGACATCACTTCTTCCTCCAGAATTTTCCGTTTTGCGCTACTGAGAACTGCTCTGTGCATATAGAAAGAAGAATCACTCTGTGCATCTCCGTTTTTCTGCTTACTTCTTACGAAGCACGATAAGGTTAGGTTTTTATAATCAAAGCAGTTGTTAATGTGCGCCACAGAATCGTTTATTTGTTTAAAAACGCGAATTTGAAAATCGCTACCATGAAACTAGATCAAATCGCGCCGAATGTCGCGGAGCCCTGTTTGTAAGCTGTACACGGTATATATTTTAACAAATTACATGGGAAAACAAATAGCACAGTCTTCTGCGTCAGAAACCGTCAGGATGCGCGCCTTATGTTTCGCGTGTCAACGTTAGAATGTTGTAATTTGCTCGAAAGCCGTCCGATAAGTTTGGCGTAACGATCGCTGTTGGTTCTCAAATTGGTTTTACGAGTGACTTGGAGGCGAAACGATGCGCTATGATTCTTAAAATATACTAAAACGTGCGCAGCCATACAAAAAGCCCCTGATGCCGCCAAAGTTCTTCTGGCCTTTGGTGAAAGAGCGACCTGTCCCCTTTCACCAATCCCATCACACAAGTTCAATGCACCTAACGAAAACCTTTGGAACGTTCCAATAACCGTCTGATTCTCGGTCATTTTAAACTCGAAAATGCTTGATTCACGCTACAGTGCCTCTGGCCACACGCAATGCATGTTCCAATATACTTATATTTCACTAATAATAGTCTAATTTCCAACGGAGCCCACACAGTGTACCACATTATGCATTGAAATGCATCACGTATAGTCCGCGTTTTTAAATGATCAAGAAACGCGGCATCGTTTCGACGCCAAGTAATAAAAAAAAATTGAGCACACTGTCTCGGCGAGAAACCGATGAGCACCACTGCCCCACCGAGAAAACACGCCGCGACTCTTTATACAGCAAGATGAGCTCGCACCGTAATTATTCAAACTTTAAACCGGAATTACGCGAAAATGCTGTGATTAATGAAAAATCTAATTACATTTTACCAATGTAATGTAATGTTTTCCCATCAATTTTATTTGGGTCATTTTTTTATCCGTCTATGCATTCTCGAGATCTCATAGAATTGGGCTGATTTTATGAGATTTTTTTCACATTCCACTTTTATCGATTGCTTAGTCGAATAAAGTGTTTCGGTCGCCTCGTCAGCACGTTACATACGACATTTGCGAGAACATAACTCTGAGCGTTACGCTCTGAAATCGAACGCTTATCGATCGACTGTCTGCGTAGCCAGCGTCGCGTCGACAGCGCCGAACGCCGGCCAATCAACATCCTTATGAACGTTACGCTGCGAACTTCGCGCTTTTCAATCGACTAGCTGTATGTAGCCTCGTGTCATGTCGGCAGCGCCCAGCGCCGGCCAATCAAACGTTTGCTCCCTTGAAACGTCGGAGTGGGTTCGACTACAAGAGCGTCAAGTTCCTAGCTATAGAAACTGACATTTTTGCAGGTTAAAAAGATATAAAATCTCCCAAAAAAAACTATAAAAAGGTAAAAAAAAAGCCAAGTAATAAAAAGTTGCTTGCAAACATTATTAGTCGTTTTACCATATAAAATTCTAATGAAACCCGAATTTAATTTGCATGTCTATTTTAAAATTTCAACGTACAAAAGAGGTGAAATAACTTTTTGTGAACAAGCCAAGTGCACTAGAATTGTACATGAAATCATCAAATCTTAGAAATAATAGTTTTCACAATATTTTACTTTAAAAAACTATATACCCATTATGATGAAAAATTCGGAACATCTTACTGATATTATGGATGTGAAAGTTTGTAAGGATGTTTGGATGAATGTTTATTACTCAACCACGCTATAACGGATGAACGAATTAGAAATCTGTTAACTGCCATAGTGATCACCTGTGGCCGACAGATCCACATGAATTACATTGTGAGAAGTAAGTATGTAAAATGTATTACTTTATCACTAAACATTGCGCTCTGACATGAATTAATGATTAGTTTTTGAAAATATTTTATTTCTCATACGAGCGCTGGAGTAATTTTTAGATATTGATTTTTCTGAAGATGTAGAATTTTCAATTAATTATTAAGCTGTAGATAGTTTTTTAGAAGTATCGTCAGGATTAAATGTTAACATAATCAACCTATTAATTGTCATATCACATATATATGCTATATCTATTGATAGTGCTATTTGAATATTTCCAGATTATATATGCGCGCGCATGCATGGTTCTCATAACACAACTAGCACTATGGGTGGCAGTTCAAAGATATATGTCAGATGTTTCGTGGGTAAAAATCCTACTGCCAAATACTCCCCGAAATGGGTCATATTTTGGACAAAATAAAATATAGCGGTTGTTTACGGTTCAACAGAAAACAACGAGTCCTTTCTTTTTTCATGGGTGCTCGGTCGGTGTGGCATTTGTCTTTAAGGATGTATGTAAGGTAAATTCCCCAGTATATCTATTTATTTTTTAAGGTTAATTTTCATGTCGAAATATCAATGCCGAATCATTACAAAAAAAATGAAAAAAATATAATCACTAGCTCACCCAGTCGTTAAAGAAGACAATATATTACATGACATTCTCTAGAATCGACCAGAATTTTTTCAGATTTTTGTCAGAATTTTCGCTCAAGATTTTTTTTTCATCTGATCTGGTCAGATTTTGATCTGACCAAATCATTTTTCAATCTGAAAAAATTCTGTCCAATTCTACATGATCTCAAGTAATGTTTTTCATCTTTAACTACTGGGTGGGTTATTGATTCTATTTTTTCGTTTTTCATTTTCCATCCACTTTTCTAAAACGCTCACAGTGTTTGATACGGGACGCAGGATTTTTGTGATTTTTTCGTATATTTAAATGTGGGCGTTAATTTTTTGTTTATAAAAAATATTGTAAAGTCAAATCGTTCAAAAAACATCTGAAAAAATTCTCGAGGGCCTTTCAGAGATGGTGCATTAACAAAAAAAAAATCGCAAGACAAATCGAAGAGGTTACGGGTCAGATCCAGGTCGAATCGACGTGGAATGCCCCATATACTTTTTTATCATTTTAGTTTAATTTTGTCGACTTCCGGTACAAATAACACGGAGTTGAATGAGGCTCCAATTCTTAAATTAAAAAAAAATTTCTTTCTTTCAAATCATTGGCTAAATGCCTTTTTCTTTCTCTATCACATATTTCAAATTAATGGGAAGTTAGACGAGTCGATATTTTTCACATACATCCTTAAGCACGAAATACTTGAATCATTCCACCAGCGAAAATTCTAAATAATACCGTCCTTCCGAACTTCGCGTACGTGAGTGTTGGAGAATACAACGCAAGTGACATCTTTTGCTGCAAAAATGAAAGCTTATTACTGTATCCCAACTATTTAGGCTTCGTGTCTATCATGGGTCTCAATCTTCTTTGATTGTATTCTATAGCGCACACCGCAATTCTGCGTACAAATAATAGGCAGCCTCCTTTTTACTGACGCCGAGCGCTGCGGGAGCCTTGGTGGGGTGTTATTTTTTTTTTTGCTCGCGCATTCGTCTCTCGTTCGGCGGTGTTCGCGACCGTCTCGTTTCGGCAGTGTGTTATGTGTCACTCTCCCGTTGCCTGGCTGCCATCGCATCGTTCGAGTCCCACGGCTTTCTCGGTAAACAAAACAAAAATAAGAACGTAAATCCGCGTGTTTGTAGGGTCGCCCGTGAATGTGTGAACGATCTGGGTAGCCTTACTAATAAATCCCCATTTACGCGACCTTTTTAAACGACTGTACGAGGAAATCGGAATGTGGGTGTGCGCTGGACTGATTTTTTCGTGATTTTTTCTCCCTTTTACTCGGTCAATTTTTTTTAACCGGCCCAAGTGAAATGAAAATTTAAAAAAAATGACGACCATGAACGTTACTGTAAGACTAACGTTTATTTCGGTTGTTTGCTTGTTTTTTACTGGCCCCGTTCTATCTCCTTCAATCACGAGATGCACTTCAGTAATGAACTTCCAAAATACCGTGCGTACGTCGAACGTGCCTGTGTCCGCTTTCTCGCAAGGAAACCTCAGAATCCAATTAACAAATTTGTCTGCACAAAATTTTTTTTTCGCGAAAAATGCCTGTCTGGCGACAGAGATATATTCTTACGATGATTCCAGGGGTGTGACCATACCTGCCAAACACTGTGTCATTTCATTTATCTCATCCATCACAGTATTTTTTGTCATGAGACAACAATAATTTATACGACAACGCCAAAACGAACGAACATATTTGTACGGAGCGCCGTTTTTTATCAGTTTTTCGGAAAATCCATACGCGATATTTTAAGGATACAGCGGTGTGACCTTGAGCCTTAATTCGCTCCTTCCTCGTGCCAAAAGATCGAACGCCAACATTTTAATGTTTTCTTTTACATTCTTTTGAATTGTTGCACCTGAAGTTCCTCATAAAAAGGAAAGTTCTTTGCCGCGCTTACCAGGCCTGTTGCATTTCGAGACTTTTTGAGGTTATGTGTTGTAAAGTCGCGAATATTCGCAATTTCAGCATCTTCGAAAGACGCTGCGATATATCGCGCGCATGCATACTCATCATCCGACCATCTGGGCATATCCTAAATTCATGTCAAAGGAGTCACGAGATCTCGTTTCCACTGTGTTAGTGACATTTAAAGGCATTTGGCTCACGGGCTTGTTTCTTATTTTAAACCCACCAACGGTTGCGACATGCGAGACGATTTCGAATTGTCTTCGATGCGTGTTACTACGCATACTTGTAACGCAACGTTCTCGCGAACATTATGGACCCCTGCGAAACGAGTGATCCCAAGTCTGGCAGACATCGAAATACCGAAGTGTCGCGGTTACGAGTTTTCCTTCGGATTATAAATACACGTGAAAGCGTTAATACAAAACTTAGATGCGGAAAATTGGAGGCATAGTTCGTGAGGAACAAAGATAACTAAAACATTGACAATGCATTTGAGTTGTCCAAATGCGAAACATATATCCGCTCGGACGTTAATTGCGAGTTATTACGTACATGCACATTTTATAGCCATTTCGTGGATTTGCGAAACTTTCCGAAAATGTCTACTTCGGTAGCTCTTAAAAAATGGTCGGAACGATTTTTGAATAAATGAAGATCGTGAAGTAAGTTTGAATAATAGAATTTTAAGCGGTTATGTGATCTCTAAACGATTATACTACTTTTAACGCTTCGAATATCGGTTTCAAAAATTATAGTCTGAAAAGAATAACTCAAATTATTGAAAAATCGTTCGGATCTTTCTCTGAATGTGCGTTAACGAAGTTGAATACCAAATTTCAATAAATAACGTAATTGTAACTGAGGCCAAAAAAATACGTTTTTTGGGGAGTTTTTTTCGGAAATACTAGAATATAAATCGCGATTACAAAAACGGGTTGTTATCATACGTGTCAGTGATTGTTTACTATATTTTTTGTTAAGAAATTGCAAAATGGCACCTGTGCAACGTTTTCGCGATTACGTCTCCGTTTTTTCAGGGTTCATGGCCGGAGTAACGGCTTCTGTAATTTTTTAATCATAATGAGCCCATGATTTTTTTTTTTCGATTAAATTTTTTTTTCGATTATATTTTTTTTTTCAATTGTATTTTTTTTTCGAAGAGCCGCGTAGCCATATTCGAAACACACATTTTGGGACCTCAACCATTTTATACTGTCACATGTGAGAAACTGAGCGATAAACTTGATTTTGACCACCCAGTGGATTAGAAACAACAAAACCGGTTTTATTTTCTTATGAAAATAGATAATGGTATCTGACAATATGCCGAGATTTTTTTTGTTATCCATGCTGTTTATTGTATGTTTCATTCGTAGGAAATCAACTTTCGAGTTTTGTTTCAATTTTTTAATAATAAAAAGATGTCGTTACCATAACCTGTGGAACATGTAGAAAACCTATGTAATCTCACAAATGTTCAAACGTAGTTTTCTCATAGACATTTACATTTTTGTTATCAAACCTGCGGATGGTTCTTTTATTTATCGTTAAAAATGTTTCATCACTGAGAAATCTCGGCCGAACATTTTCAACTATATCTCTCGCACTCTTGTCACGTGATGCAGTTTTTATTTCGCCTTGAAAACGTCTGCATTTTTCCAAACTTTTCCTTTGGTTAATACGAAATGTATTCGTTCGTTTCCTCATTTGTGTTTCTTTTAATTCGCTGTCATTCGCTTTTGCCGTTTGTTTAGTATTTCGAGCAAAGACATTTATGTTTTCCCCTTCATTGAAGCACACCATCGATATACGTTATCAATGTCAGCCTTCACTAATGACCGTCTCAAGCATTTCCAGCGTGTAGAGCCTCACCAATAAAGAAAAGTATATTAAACCCACAGCTTTATCAAACCCGGAATTGATTGCATTATCCGTGTTATCATAGGCTCAATGTTATCATAGGCCCATTTCATCATCAGCAACACCAATAAACGATCTCGCCGTTCCATCTACTACGATAGATAATTGAACCAAACTTATCAGTTTGGAAACTTGGACCAGAAGTTTCAGTTTTTTAAGATGGATTGTATTTTTCAGATTTTATAATATTTACACGAATATTTACACGAATAATATTTACACAGCCGCTTTTTAAACTTGATCGATTCCAGTTATAATAGCCCTCATTTCACGTGCTACAATCTTAAAGCACTTTTTTCAAATATCAATATACCCGAATACAATTTAAAATAAAACATTTTGTATCGTTGTAAATTTAAAATCTATTCAAAAAAAATGCAATTACCCACGACTTTCCTGTTTTAAGTACTCATTCGAAACGAGCATGTATGTCTGTCGTAAATTTTTCCCAATCGCTGTCATGTGTATAAAAACGATTAATGTAGTTAAAATAAATTATATACAAACAGATTTGGCTTTCATCAATTACGAATAATAATGAGCAAAATTTTCCTCTCAATCAATTCAGGAAACGAATTATTGCGTTATATCACTTGAATAAGTTCCATTGGTATCACTCGGTAACGCGTTTTTAAAGAAATTTTCAAGTATTGAAATCTAAAGCGCTATAGAGCTCAAGCATATGTCGGATGCTGGAGTTCAACGGGGTAAGCGTTGATATTATTATTACTGATAGTATATTATCGTCATTATCGTAATCATGACGATGATGCCATTATTATTACTGTTCTTATGATCATCATTATCATCATCATCATCATCACGCTGTTCATCAATACAGCAATACGACCATAATAATAATAATAATAATAATAATAATTTTTTATCATATAATGATAATAATATACGGTTTGATTATTATTTAAATAAATAATAATCAAACATTTCTGCCCTTGTAATATTCTTGTCTTACTAAAAATTCAATTGAAATAAAATATAAAGAAAAAATAAATTGCTATTGTAACAATACATAGGTATGCATTTATAATGTTTTTTCTTTGGCTCGTTGAATTAACGCGAATAGTTGAGTACTGCGGTGACAATGTAAATTTGGCATGATCATAAAAGTCACACGTTCCGGGATGCGAGCTCTCACATTTACGTAATTCCACGTGGTCCCCGTTTTTTTTTTACTGTCAAGGTCTTTCCCCCTGTCGACGTATCACGCGAGCTCACACATCGCGCGTCAGTACACGTCGATACGCATCTATCGCTCTTTCACAAGGCACTCGATCTTTAGCGGAACGTACGCTCGTGCGCTTGAAACTTAGTAAGATAAATAAAAAGCAGTCTTCACTCGGGCGAATCATGATTCCACGGTTGAATGGATCACCAGCTGACTCAAACTGCGCCTGAGTCGTATTAAGATAATTGGAAACTATAAGATGGCACTCGTGCACATGGTCGTTTACTCCTCCGAGGTTAGGACAGCCGGTACGAGTTTGTAAATATTGGCCAAAACTAAATGTCGATTCGAAGTAGTCTGCGCCAATTCCTTGATCAAAGAATGATGAGGGAAACGTTATTGTCAGAGCTGAATTGTCGCTTGTTAAACAACGCATCATGCGTGTCTTGTTTATATCATTCAATTCCACTTGATCCTTCCGTAATCACCGTGATTAGAATAGACCAGTCGATCAACTTTGATCACGTATACACTGTAGTTTCCAGTTGTGAGTTTGGCGTTCTATGCACGCCAAGCTGTGCGGAGGAGTCGGGGAATGTGAAATCCGCGAGAATTTTTCGTATTAACGTGAACTTTATTATTGAAAAAATGCAAACGTTTATCAACTACAGAAGAAGTGTTTCTTCGACCGGAAGTGTTCTTCTAACTCTTCCTTCATCTTCCGCCAGAGCTGTAGGGTAACCCGGATCTAGTACTCTTTGGAGAGTTTTTGGTTTTCCATATTGGGAACCGGTGCCTCTCACAAACGGCTCGCGAGTGCGAAGCTTGCCAACGCTCAAAGATACATCGATACAATCGCGTAATACCGAATCACATCGACGTGCCAAATGGAAGATTCAGTCACATTTACCTAGGTCTGATCGTATTTCCCATGATCGACGGTTTCCGATATTGCCTAACAATCATCGACAGCTACACAAGCCGGAAGCTATTCCGATAAAGGATATGACTGCCGACACTGGCGTCACAGCATATTATCAGAACTGAGTTTGCTGATTTGGGACACCGCTCACAATCACGACCGATCAAGGCCGACAATTCGAATCTTCACTTTTCAATTCGTTGACATACCTGATCGGAGCAAATCGGGTGCACACAAGTCCGTACCATCCAGCAACGAATGGACTCGTTGAAAGGTGGCACGGAACATTTGAAACGGCATTAACCTGCAATAACCAAAACAAATCGACACGACTCATACCATCAGTTCTACTGGGACTGCGAACAGCTTTTAAGGAGGACTTAAATGCATCTTGTGCCAAGATGATATACGGAACAACGTTAAGATTGCCCGGCGAATTCTTCATCAACCGTGACCC
This sequence comes from Ophioninae sp. A BG-2022a, assembly GCA_030523105.1. Classification (NCBI taxonomy): domain Eukaryota; kingdom Metazoa; phylum Arthropoda; class Insecta; order Hymenoptera; family Ichneumonidae; species Ophioninae sp. A BG-2022a. Next base: position 101,368 of record JAPYZI010000161.1, on the reverse strand, counting down.
AGCGATCGAGCCCCAGATCTTCATCGACAAATACCGAGAGTATATCTGATGCAATAAAATCACCACTCAAAGCTCTATACTCGTGGCCATACAAAGTGGTCAAACGGTTGGATGACCGACGTTTTGTTGTGGACGCAGACGGAGAAAAGAAAACCATCTCGATGACCGTTTGAAGCCAGCCTACGGTGTAAAAAACAACACCATCGTTGATGACAACCTGCAATACGCACCGCAACCTCATCAACAGGGTTCATCCATGGATAGGCCGGTAAAAACATATGAAAACAAGAACGCCGCGCGCGCCCCCCGCCGCCGCGCGGAGGGCGCGGGGGGGGGGGGGGGGGGGGGGTAGATGTGGCGACTAGTGCAAGCGAGCACAGACACACAGCACCACGAAACAGCTACGGAGAAAGGTGGAAAAAGGTTCCCAATAGGGAGAACCAAAAATCCCAAAGAGTACTGGATCCAGGTTACACTACAGCTCTAGCGGAAGAACAAAGAAGAGTTTGTTAGAAGAACAATTCCGGTCGAAGAAACACCTTGACTGTAGTTGATAGTCGTTTACACTTTTTGAATAATAAAGTTCACGTTAATACGAAAAATACTCGCGGATTTCAAATTCTCCGACTCCCCAAAGCTTGGCACAGAACGCCACATGAGTTCGAAGTTGATCTGAAATAAATGGTGAATTGTAAACTAAAAGGTGAATTATGAAAGAAATGAGAGCAGGATATGTGTTTTGCCTTTATAACACGGCGTGATGGATACTGGGTTGAAAGTCGAACCGGCTCGAATGAACCCATTGTGACCACCGTTATTGAAATGGGAAGTGTGACTACGAATGGTTAATAATAGTGTCAACAAGAGCAGCTTGCTATTCCGAGCCAATAATTGGGATTAATCCAGCCAATAATATTAAATAGTTATTTTATCGTTTTAATTTAATAATTTTCCCATAATTAGAGCATGCGAAAACAGTCTTATCGATGTTACGGACTAAGTTGTGTGGTAAGCAATTGTCGTGCGGGGATCTTGAGTTTTCATTCTTCGCAAGGCATTCTCTACGTGCAGGATGTACCGTAATGATGTTGCTGCTTGAAATAGTAGTTTGGGGGTGAAATTCTGAGTTGCTTCATATAATCATGTATGGAGCTCAAACCAATCACATTTCGAATAGCAACATCAGGTGTGGGACACCCTGTACACGTATCTATATTTTTCGTCTCGTTCTGTCGTCGCTGTGCGCACAATGATTTCGTAAAGTAACTCGCGTAAAAGGAGTTGTACAGTATACGCGGTGCAGATTTATTGGGCATGGTATATGCAAGCTCGTAAAAGCATATACCGGGTGGTTTACAAAATGACGTACAAAATACAAATCTGGATGCCTCAGATCCATCCTAACCCCACCCAAGGATTCTATAGAACCTCTAGTTAATTTATCATAATAAAGGTATTTTTTGATGTTTTCATTCAGCATAGATTTTCAATGACTTTTTGTTTTTGTATTGTATACTTGTATACTAGCAATATACTTTCATGTTGGAAACTCTTATAGCGACTGCGGGTTTGTTTGGGTTGGTGCAACCGTTTTTTTTCGTTGTCAGAACTTTTTCTCTCAATCCTATGTTGAAAACTTGTTATAATTATATAAAGGATTTACACTAGTGTTCGGTCTATAAATAATTAACTGTGCACTTTATAACGATAACACGGGCGAAATAATCGCAAGGAATAAACTTACGCGAAAAAGAAAAGCAGTTTTAGTTAAAGTATAAAGATCGTAATATATCTGAAAGGATATCGGTTAGATTTTCCATTCAGATCTCAATTGTTGAGCTTGCAAATAATATTTTTCAAACGAGTTGTCAATTTTGAAGAGAGAATGGTCTTTGAAACGACTCAACAATTCAACACCCAACAACAAATGCGTTGAATTATTAATTAACAATTTACCGTGCTTCAAGTGTGATAATCATCTCAAGGTTCCTTCTGATTTTATTCAAACGTTGCGATATATAGGGTAAACTCATTTACAGGATAAATATTGATGTGCATATCAAAGACGCTTCCAAACGAGCCACTGCATTCAGAGTTTATATATGTACACAAGCGGCACAAGCCAGACGTCATACCTCATTGTATAATTGATCACATTGGTGCTGATTGTTAAAAACATCATCGAGTATGTGAGACATCTTGCCACTTCTAATAATAGTTGACGATAAATCGAGGACCACGCGTCCGTTGATTCATAGCGGTTCTCATTTACTTGCAGGCCTAAAGAAGATCGTCCGTTAACAACTGGGGACTGCGAGGATGGCGTCCCTCAGATACCTCGCGGCAGGAGCCAGTGCTATCGGAGCCGGTGCCCTCTCGTCCTATCTTATGCTCACCGACTCTACGGTCAGTTTGAGCACTCAGCACCGTTTAACCTTTTGTAGCCCAAGATCATAAAATTTTTAATTACTTTGGAATATTATAGGTTTAAACAAATAAAAAAAAAACACGTATTTCTCAAAAATTCAAAAATATTTATTATTTTTTATTTATTTGGCATTTTAGGGATTGTAACATTTTACTGCAACATTGGGTGAAACTAAAAGAAAAAATGTGCTTTGCTAACAATATATGAACAAAATCATTCACTTATCTATACGTTTCGACGAGATAACTACAATTTTACACACTTTTATTATATTTTTATAAAATTCAAACTTTCAACGCGTTTCGACTTGCCACTTTCACCGGCATACGAAATTTGAACTTGCTAAAACTACCAGTTCCGCCAGCTATGATTTGTATTTGGTATTAAAATGTTCGGTGTGGTACGTTACAACGCAGTGACATTGATTTGAATGATCTAAAATGTTTAGTATACATTTTAGCGGGATTGTTAAGGTTTGTTACAGAAATGTCACACGAGTCTATAAAGGGTTAAGGAATGCATCTGACCATGACAACATTCATTCGTAACATTTGAAATCCTTATTTTTGTTTAATGAAATTTTTATTTTTATTTAGTGACATTTTTTATATCTTTGGACGCCATGTTTTTCCTATTTATTGGTATTTTAATTTCTCCACTGAGATTCTTAGTTTCATTTATTAACATTTTCATTCAAATAATTGAGATAAGGATATTAGGACACAGCGTCGCTTGCTCGAAAGTGGATGGATTAGATATACAAAATCTTTTGTTTACTAGGTGTATGCCGATAAACAAATTATCAAACCAGTGAAAAGGCCGCTGCCAACAAGAGAGGATCAAGTGAAATCGCTGAAAAATCAGGATTACGATATACTTATCATCGGCGGAGGTGCCACTGGATCGGGATGTGCTCTCGACGCTTGTACAAGAGGTAACAGCTTTTACGGAAGGATCAAGCAAGACTGCGCGAATCGCTGATGTGTCTTAATAAAAAGTATTTTAAGAAAGATGGATTCGATTACGAGAAAAAAAATCAGTTCGAAGCTAGATAACTTGATACACTGTCTCGGGAAGAATCGCTAATAGCGGCAGAATTTTAGCGTTGCTATGGTGAAAGAAATTGAATTGCAGGAGATAATTCACTCTGGCTAAATTTACGAATGTTCTCGATGGATCTGCATAAACGTATAACGGGGAACCCACAAACAAGCAAATTAACGTTCAAATGGTACGATATAAAAATATGGCAAATCGTTTTTTCAAAATTTCGAGGAAACCTCTTGCAGCGAAAAAGAAGCCGCCACGTAATGTATGAGACAGTGCGAGACAAACAGTCGATGTTTTCACACCACATTTTCTCAAAGGTGAATTACTTTTGACGAAAAGAAAAACCATCAAGCTCTGCGTCTATGAATTCATCAGATTAATTCGAGCATTTGTAAGGTTATGACAGTGCCATTTTAAGGCAGGAAGACCATTTACAAGGTCGAAAATAATGGGTTTTTTTAATGATTTTTTTCTTCATAGAAAGGATACATGTCGACATTCGGATATTTAGATGTGTTTTCTTTTATATTTCAATTGTTCGAAAAAAATACATACACTTCTGTAATGCAAATTGCCCATCGTCTACAGTAATGTTTAGAAGATTTAACAAAAATCGTCGCACTGCTGGCGTCCTCCCTCGCGCTGTAATTATCCGAAAAAAACAATCAACATGATTCTTAAAGATAAGACCCATATGCTATCGGTGAACCAGGATTTTTTAAATATACGCAAGATTCAGGAAACGGCGGTTTAATATAGTCAATTTTGTGATTTTTCATGAAATTTTCGCTATATTTAACCATCCGGTCAATGACCAGATACCCGGGTATCCATTTCAGCTTTGCAGATAGAATTTATTAACTTTTTCTTTAAAAAAAAACTGGATAACCGTCTGGATCCCCGAAATTTAAGTAGTTTGAAACCCAATTTTTGTCAAATTTTTGTATAATCAATTATTTAATAATAGTTATTAACTCTCAAACTTGATACCTCCTTCGTTCAATAACCAGGCACGATATTGTTTATTATTTATTTAAAAGTCAAATTACTTCAATACTTTAATAGGTAGTCTCTTTAGTGTGTAGAAGCCCGACATTCATGTATAATAACTTCAGTGGGTACCCGGGTGTCTGGTTATTGAAGGAAAGAGGTATTAAGTTTGATAGTTAGTAACTATTATTAAATAATTGATTATAAAAAAAATTGGATAAAAATTGGGTTTCAAGCGACTTAAATTTTGGGGATCCAGACGGTTATACAGTTTTTATAAAGAAATAGTAAATAAATTATATCTGCAAAGCTGAAATGGATACCCGGGTACCTGGTCATTGACCGGACGGTTAATGGCAAAAGCGTGTTTTATTTTCGCTATTCAAAATAATATTTAGGTTCACCGACAAAGTGCTAATGCTCCGAAGATGTGTGACAAATTCCATCGAAATCCGTGGAATAGTTGCTGAGTAATCGTTCCAGACTTTGGCAAAAACATAGTTTTGAGAAAAACGCCAAAGTAGGTTAGCTCTGTTTTCTCGGCACAGACACTCTTGACATCTTTTTGCGAAAACCCCAAAAATTCTTGAAATTTCGCTGTAAATATTGAACACTATATTCTTAAGAAAGTAAACTATCAATTTATGAAGAAAAAAATGGATTTCTTCAAATTTGTAAATGGTCTTCCTGCCTTAAGGAACTGTGCTGAATTGCTTAGATTTTCATTTTTTTTTTTCAATTGTAGTAATGTAGTGAACATTGAAACTTCGAAGTTATACTTCTTTTATTGAACTCGTCTACCATCAGAAACGGGGGTATTCTTTGCTATTGATCGGTGAGACACAATCGACCCGGGAACAGAGTTAGATTGCATGAAATATTTGCAAGTATTCTTCGTATCTTGATCGAACGACGACGTTCATAACTTGTCAAAATTATCACACGCAGGCCTGAAAACAGCGCTAGTCGAGGCCGACGATTTCGCATCAGGTACGTCATCGCGAAGTACAAAGTTGATTCACGGTGGTGTGAGATATCTACAAAAAGCCATAATGCAAGTGGACGTCGAGCAGTACAAAATGGTGAAGGAAGCTCTTCACGAGAGAGCATCAATGCTTCATAGCGCACCGCACTTGGCCCATCCCCTTCCTATTATGCTGCCCGTTTACACGTACGTATATGTTAACCGACCACGTACAGAGAGACATGTTTTCCATCCTGTAATTATCAACGCGAGCAATCTCTCGGTACTGATGTTTTCTTGGCCATTCGCTACTCTCGCAGATGGTGGCAGATACCCTACTACTGGTTCGGCATCAAGATGTACGACATCGTAGCTGGCAGCAAAACTGTCAAGTCTTCGTACTACCTGAGTAAATCAAACGCGCTCGAGCTCTTTCCCATGCTCAAGGGCGATAAACTCACTGGGGCTATTGTCTATTACGATGGTGAGTTTTCATCAACATTGTGCCACTAATATCTTAAAAGCTGTGTGAAATATCAGTGTCACTGATCTAATTCATTGTATTATTGCGTTCTTGACCTCGCACATTCCTGTATTGTCAAATCACGTAATATAATACGGATCTTATGACAGTGCATGTTTTCGCCCCGTGACGGTATTCAGATGTCGTTTGAATTTTAGGCGCAATTTATTACGTCAGGAGTTTACACAATTATTAGGTTCTCCTGCCAAGCCTGTTCATTATATTTTTTAAATAATATTGATAAATCATGACAGTTTAAATTTTAAGGGGACGCTAAATGGCCAAGCCATGTCCATGTTTCTGGCAATCGAAATGATCTGACATTAAAAATAACAAAGCATACTATTGTAATAAAATTATAGTATAGTAATAAAATTAATCTCCCATTAGCCGTCGACCTATGAGACCCTGAGTGGCTACCTTAAAAGACGCGAATGAATATCGTTACGTGCATTTCTAATACCGCACTTCATCCGTTTTAGACGATCTGTCATTCTCAGTGCACGACACTTTTACCGTTGTTACTCATCGTTAAAACGGCTGTAAGATTCTCGGACTCCGTTTAATTAATGTCCCTTTCTTTTACTGCTACAGGGCAACAGGACGACGCACGAATGAATTTGGCAATTGCACTGACCGCGTCTCGGCTCGGCGCGACGGTGGCAAATCACGTGAGCGTGGTGAATCTCCTCAAGGGTCTCGACAAAGTACGCGTCTCACGAATAGTAACCGTATATTGATAGACCATCGAACTTACAGCTGAGATAAATTCTGGGCCTGTTGATTAGGATGGAAAGCGAATACTGATCGGTGCTCATCTCCGGGACGAGCTCACAGGGGAGGAATGGGACGTGAAGGCGAAGGCGATTATAAATGCAACCGGTCCGTTTACCGACACCATTCGCAAGATGGACGACCAGAATGTAGCGGAGATTTGTTGCCCGTCATCGGGAGTACATATCGTTTTGCCGGGTTACTACAGTCCCGATCAAATGGGTCTTCTCGACCCGGCGACCAGCGACGGTCGTGTGATCTTCTTCTTGCCATGGCAGAAGCAAACGATCGCCGGCACGACGGATCTACCGTGTCAGGTGACGCACAATCCGAAGCCAACCGAGGACGAGATAATGTTTATCCTCCAGGAGGTCAAGAATTACCTTAATCCCGACGTTGAGGTACGTCGTGGCGATGTGCTCTCGGCATGGAGCGGTATCCGACCGCTCGTATCTGATCCCAACAAACCCAATACCCAATCGCTCGCGCGCAATCACATCGTCCACGTCAGCCCCACGAATCTCGTCACCATAGCCGGTGGCAAATGGACGACTTATCGTGCTATGGCCGAAGAGGCCGTTGACGCGGCCATCGACGGTTCGTACGACTCTTCCCCCCGTACCTCCGTTTCGCTGTGGAATTGGAAGAAACCCGTTGTTATTTCGAACGTATGTTCTCTACCTTGATTACATTGGCCTTGTACGTTTAAGAGGTTATTGTGATGAGTATTATTGTACTGGCGTACACGGCCTGGAAACCACGCTGTGAATAGTTGCCTATAAAAGATCAAATGTAGCTGTTACAAATTTTGTATCTTACTATTGGAGGAGATGCTCATTGTAGGATTTTTTTACATTTACATTTTTTTTTTTTTTTTGGCGGGTGGTGGGATATGTTTGAGTTTGAGCCGTCATGACAGTCTTGCTTCCGTACACAAAAATACTTAGCCCAATAAGCTCGGCGACGTATGTCAAGGCCAACGAGCATCGAAGTTAAAGACTTACGGAAATAATAACCAGAACGCAGGTTTCATCGAACACGAATGAGAGAATGAAAGGAAGTACAAAGCAGGAACGAAGATACGTCGAATCGTCTAAAACAGAATGTTTATTGCGTTTTCGACAGCTTGCCAGCTGGAGCCCACCTCACTCGCTCAGACGGACGGTATGCTCCTGGAAGGAGCTCACGGCTGGTCTCCGACTATGTATATCCGTTTGGTACAAGATTTCGGGCTGGACTGCGAGGTCGCTGAACATCTCGCCAAGAGCTATGGCGACCGAGCCTTTGCTGTAGCAAAAATGGCCGCGCTCACTGGAAAACGATGGCCGATCATTGGCAAAAAAATTCATCCCGAGTTTCCGTATATCGATGCCGAGGTTATAAAATGCTCACTTCTTCGATTTTATCTTTTAGAATTTCTTTATGCTTTCTCGCCTTACTTCTTCATCGGCCAGTCGATCGTTCGATGTTTCAATACTAATCGTTTCAGGTACGTTACGGATGTCGCGAATACGCTAGAACGGCGATTGACATGATCGCCCGTCGTTTGAGGCTTGCCTTCCTCAATGTTCAAGCTGCGAACGAGGCTCTTCCCGGTATTGTCGATATCATGGCTGAGGAGCTTCATTGGTCCGCCGATGAAAAGAAGAAACAACAGAAAGAAGCATCCGAGTTCTTGGCCAACGAAATGGGACAAATGGTGAACCGCGCATCCCGCGACAAACTTCCCATTAACCTCACCAAAGACGAGATACAGTTGTATATCAAACGTTTCCAAATTATCGACAAAGATCGGAAGGGATACGTGTCCATTAACGACATACGACGAGGTCTCAAGGTACGTGCGTCATACGAAAAATTGAAATGTTCTTGGGAACCGATCGGAGGAACCTCGGGATTGCGTCGGTAAAATAGAAATCTTATAGTCAATTTTACGGCTTTACATCTTCTTATTCGAGCAGTACCGCAAATTCTCACAAAAACATTTAATCTATCTAGAAACGTTTAAGAGATATTTTAAAGTCTCTTTTGTGAAATACGCTTGCACAAAAACAACAAAAATAAAAGAACTTCACGGATTATGCTACTGCGTCAACTCGAAAATCAGCGTTGTTAGATCAATTAATTTTAAAGAATGTGAAATGAAGAAACGTGGTTTAGACATTTATTGGTCTGTATATGAAACAAGTTCAGTATCAAACTTCATAAAAAAGATGAATAATTAAGAGTTTATAGATAATCTTGTGAAGGACATTTAATCGTAGGAAAATCAATGGTGTACGAATTTCACTGTTGGGTTGATCTGAGAACAAAGTACGAATTTTTTGTTATCACAATTCAATCATTGAGTAAATATTTAGTTTTTTGAGGAAATATGACAACATTTCTTGTTAATGATATTTATTCGTCAAAACGTAGATTCGCGAATACGAATTTCGTAATTTTCATAAATACGATGGCTAAAACAGATCTCATGGCCCTTAATGAAAACATAATCGACAATCCATTTATTCAGATTTGTGATTTATTGGCCAATAATATTTGTGTCCGTGCTGCGATGTAGATTTGACAAAAAACATGCATTTTTGGTACTATTTTATGATTTCTTTCTTCTCTTATGTAACGCGATAATCCAGTCACTTGGTATAAATCTCGACGAGAACGAGCTGCACTGCTTACTCAACGAAATCGATCTCAGCTACAACGGGCAGATGGAACTTTCCGATTATCTGCAGGTAATTCACACCTTACTCTCAATAATCGGATGTGTCTTTTTTTTGTCTGCTTCTCCGTATACAGCTCTTTGGCGACAAGGACGTTCCGGGTGAGGAACTACACGAAATACTTCGTGAAATCGACACTAATATGAACGGCCAAGTCGAACTGGACGAGTATCTCCAGGTCTGTCGGACATACAACTTATAGAAAAGTCTGAAGAGTTCCTTTTTTTGCTGATGGAATAACCGTCCGACTTTCCGCTCACTCCTTGTTCCACTCTTGAAAGTGTGTCTGTTAACTGTTTTGCCAGTGCATTGATAATCGCTTGATTACGTTTTGTTTCTATCATGAACTCTTTACAATGGATAATGTATATATTTGGCTGTTTGGAACCAAAATCTGCTTGTAAGTTTTCGAAAAATAGTACGAGATATGGAAAATGTCCTATCAAATTTCCCTTCAAGTTCGAAGGAATGAAGCCGTAGAATTTCGGTCACCGTTTTGTTAACCCTGACGTGAAATTCGCTCTTTGCATTTTAACTTAAAAAATCGACAATTGAATGACGATTCTCGTTGGAGTTTCTTAAAGGTAGCAAGGGCACGATGAAAAGCTTTTTTTATCTAGATAATATTTTTTTCAGAAACAACAAATATTTCAAAAGTTCTTTCAAAAATGAAACGCAATTATCCAAGAAGCTATAAATTCTAAAACCATGACATTAAGATTTTTTTAACAGACTTTTGAAACTGTAAACGTTAATGCTAATTCTGGGCTAAGTTATTCAAGTTAGAACCTATAGAGACGAATTGAAACCTAACAAATAATTCAGTCTTTATTAAAAAGGAAGTCAAAACTGTCGCTGTTCACTAAGAATTGAGTTGTTGCAAGCACTTTTTCCACAAACATCTTTTACATATATATATATATAAAAAATTGACTTGTACTGATTGAACTCTTCATTAATCGGTTACAACGAATTATTTCTTGAAGAATGGAATATTAACTCATTTTTATGACTGACGAGAACTTAATCAAATATTTCATTATTTTTGCTTAATATTTCGTTGGCCAACTCCGAATGAACAATTTTCTCAGTCCAAGTGATTGCATATTATTTGCATATAGATTTACAGCACGAATATACTTTTCTGTCCGTATGCTATATCTACTTTCGCTGGGTTACTTCACAACAGCACGTCCGTTTTGTACTTGCGATTGTAACTAAACATATTTTCCAATAGATCGATTAGGTCGTGTACACGTGTTACGCTGTGGATGCACATGACACGTTCAACCGCTGATTCGACGGCATTGCCTAGCTGCCGAACAAAAAACACGTAGCAAAACGTTTGTTTGCGCTCGCCTAACTATCGATCTTCGGTTTTCGTCATCGATATTTACAGGGGTCTGCACGTATCTTTAGGTGGAGTTTTCACGCATGCAGAGTATACGTAAATACCAGCCTGTGCTTTTCTACAACGACAGAATATTTTCTCTCAAGGGCATGTGTCACAAGTGCCCGATAAAATCGGGCCAAGACACAAGTGCTCGATAAAATCGGGCTCTTATCCAAGATCGATAAAAATCCTGGGACAAACTTTTCATGCCTTTGAGAGATTATTGTCTGAGCACGCAGCTGCAAACACTCTGTTTGTACTTTTGTATAAAGTAGGGTGGTAATTTTTTAATGCATTTTCAACGATCCCAAAAGACGTGACTTTTATGCCCATAAAAAGGGTACATTCACGTTGCTGATTCGATAATATTGTAGGAAGCACAATGCGACTGACAAAACTCGGATAGCTTTGAAGTTCGCATTATTGGTTTGCAACGAATTCGTTTCCTAATTTTCTATTGTCATGATTTTGTGAAAAATTATATTTCACATGCTTGTTTTAGATCATTCGATAAAAACCTTAAGACTTTCGTAGCCTGAATCACGCTAAGGAATTTGGAAAATTGAAAATATTTCGATTATTTCCGTGGCATCCTAAAAACGCAAACTTCAACGCCATGTAACATAGTCGCATTCTAATGCCTGATTAGTCATGTTACACCAGTCTAACCAAGTTGTTCTAACGAAATAATCTCAATTTCCTATCTTTTTACATAATATATTTTTTCTAATAACTTTTCTAAATAATCTTGTATATTTCATAGATGTCAAGTATACAGCGTGATCAATTTCAAATGTTACCAGCTGATACCACAAAAAGTACCGATTTATTCATTATCATTATTTAATTATAAGTGGATTAAAAAAATTAATAAATAATTGCAAATCAATTATGAACCAATTATCTTCAATTGATCATTATCTAAATTATCATGATGTATTTTTTTCATCGACGATCCCTAATTAACTACTAGTTAATTCCAGTGATATAATCCAATGACTGATGAATTATTGTGAATCAATTATTAATAGATACCCCGAATTAATAAACGCCCAAAATCGATGCTCTAAGTACAGTAATGTACTATAAGCATTACAAAACCTCGTGAATTGCCAAAACATTGCATAAACCGTGATTTATAATCTGAGCGCGTAATCATATCTGTACATTTATTTTGTTCCTGCTCAGATGATGTCCGCGATAAAGTCCGGACACGTTGCGTACTCGAGATTCGCCCGGATGGCCGAAATGGAGGAGGCCCAACACGAGAAGGACGTACTCAAGAAGCAGATTAGCGTGGAGAGATCCGGTGGTGGACTTTAAAGAGAAACGAAAAATCGAAGGAACAAAAGGAGAAGCAAAAAGCAGGAAGATAAAAATGAAGTCGCTGCGACTATTGGTATCCTGACAAAAGATCGCTCTTCACAAATATCCTCCACCTTCTCTACCCTAGCTAATTTACCAAACCCAACCCCCCAAACTCAATCAATATTCAATGTGAGAAAACATTGATTTCTCCTCGTCACACGTACCTTCAAAGCATAGACGCTTCGCGCCCATCTCTCTTCATCCGTATAAAATTATAGAATGGATCTTTGAATAATGATGCTCCATCGAACTTACCAACAGCAAAATCCATTACAGTGTTAAAAAATAATCAGCTCTTCAAGTTTTATTTTTTAATTATTTATGATTGTCCGCTCTTTTCAAAATTGGCATTCTGATTCTAGGCTCCTTGGCGCTGCGTATAGATATTTCAAATCCTTTTGCATTGTTGCGATTGCAGATATATGCTGTCGATATATGTATATCATATGTGTATCGAAATGTAGTTAATTTTTTTCGTGTACTTGTATCGACCACCATCCACCCACACGCGCGTACACACACACACACACACACGAGAGACAATGTCGAGCGCACGAACTTTACGAGCTTACAACAATTGTAATCTCCGACTAGTCAATTGAATGTGTAAATAATATCATGGTACAGTGTTGTCGTACTCATGCAAATTCGATTGTATTCTCATCTCGTCGACTACACTCTATTTATTAAACTATCAATCATGTCGGATTAATAAAGGATTAAAAGGGAGAAGACATTTGTCAAAATTGTATTTTACCTGTACAGGAATTTCATGAAATTTGACCAGACAATGTCAAATTCATAGACGAACGGCTGTCTTCTCCTCAATTTTATCAAATCGAATAACAAAATTGCAGATTGTATTACCTCGCGAGTGTCGTGATAGACATGTAAAATCAAAAGTTTGATTATGATCACGACTTGGAGGGGAGATGAGCCGCGTAGCTATATTCGAACACACACATTTTTGAACCTTAACCATTTGATTCTGTCACATATTTTAGGAGATCCATGGGCAACCATAAGTTGTAGGTATTTGATTCCAATTTCGAGACAATATCGTCTGAAATTTGTGAAATTTAGTTCTGGCGAATGCCGGGGCGCTGCAGATCTCGAAATTTCCAGTGTGTACGTACATAACGTATACATACTCATCGCTAGCGACAATGTTACCTCGCGGTAAATTACAGTACCTCGCACTAATTTTGTTTTACCAATGCGAGCCGAGGCTGTGCCGCACTAATTTTGTTTTACCAATGCGAGCCGAGGCGAGCCGAGGCTCTTGAGTTCGAAACAGATCTGATTTTTCGGCTTCTCCTGTATATAACGCGGTCAGCAGCAGTTTTTACAATTTCAATAGCCGCCATCAGATGGCAGATCCAAACGCGCGAATGTGGCGACTCGTGCAAGCAAGCACGCAGACACAGCGCCACGAACCAGCCACGAAAAATAGCGAAAGCAAAAAGTTTCCCAACAGAGAAAACCATAAACTCCTCAAAGAATACTACTAGATCCGGGATACCCTACAGCTCTAGAGGAAGAAATGCGGGAAGTCGAAAGTGGGCCTCGTTTATCAAACGATCGTCGTCGGATGAGTTTTCGAGGCTTGTGTTGCTTGAAGATGCTGCGTCCCCTGATTCGTCGTTTCCCGCCTCCACGAAGTTGCGGTTCGGCGTATGTATACGACATGGCGAAGCACGCGTTTGGTTCGCGTTAGTTATTTATCCGGTCGAAACACGTCGCGATCACCAATTGTGGCGTTTCCTACATGCCAAAATAATCGGAGCAGTCGGGGAATTTTTAATCCGCAAGTATTTTTCGTACTAACGTGAACTTTATTATTCAAAAAGTGAAAACGATTATAAACTAGAAAAGGCTTGTTTTTTCAACCGGAATTGTTCCTCTGACTACCTCTTCTTTGCCTTCCGCTAGAACTGTAGGGTAACCGGGATCTAGTACCCTTTAGGGAGTTTTTGGTTCTCCCTGTTGGAAACCTCTTTGTTTTCCCCTTTTCCCCTAGCTGGTTCGTGGCAGTGTGTCTGTGTGCTCGCTTGCACGAGTTGCCACGCGGGAAACTACGCCATTACAATTCCCAAGTCCCCAAAGACGAGGAGAAAATTTTCGACGAAAGTCTTACACAGTCGATGTGGATAAAGTTTCCATTAATCGCCGTATTACGATCATTTAAGGCGATCATACGATCACATTTAAATATTTTATTGGCGAACGTAGCGTCCCTTCCAATGCACAAATCATCGCACTTCAGCCTTCCAACTTGGCCGCTAGATGTAGATGTAGCATTCTCAATCGGTATTCCAAAACTGCCTCGCTACGCCGCTGCACCAAGACCTTGGACGTACGCGAAACCTTCCAGGTAGACGACAAGCTCCACCGTATATGCACGGGTTTTATAGCAAGGGGCGGCGAAGCGCAGGAGGAAAGTACAATTCCAGGACTTTTAACGCCTGCGGCGCGTATTTCTTATGACCGTATTTTAACCTATAGAGAGAGAGAGAGAGAGAGTTCCCGCATTCTCTGCGGGCTGACGGCTTTTGTATGTATACATTCTAATCCATGCGCACATGGTAAATTCATTGCAGGGTCATTGCTTTGAATACTCACTTTACCAGAAGAGACTCGATTCTCTACAAAACTCAACGCACACCGTATAATTCTTTCGAATTCTAACCTACAAAATAGCGATTTTAAAGCATCCTGTAAAAGCAAACATAACCAAAGAAAAACAAGCACAAACAGTTTTACTTTTATGTGTAAACTTTAATCATTCGGAATATATCTCAATTGTTATGAACGTACCTTGACTGCGAAGGTGCTGGTCAATTGATCATCGCTTTACAATTCAAAACGTACATCTTCTGAAGGAGCAAAACAAAACAGGCGGTCTTCTTTTGGCAGGGGAACATATGGAGTATCATAGAATGCCATACAGTCACGACATTGACTAAAAAAAAGCTATACATCCATCAGTATTCTCGCATTCGTTTGTTCTTTATTGTAACAATTTCCATTCTCATCCATCATCAAATAATCATATACGCGGAACGATGATTTTATACGAAAATTGATGTGCTTTGGCCAGTCCGAGACACATCGTGAGTATTCGCGAATGAAGACATCGACAAATAGCAGACACTCGTTCGCCGGAGTATCAATGCTCTCTAAAGTTTGGCTTCCACGCTACTCGTGAGGGTCTGGAACCGACGCGACGTTAAGCGAGTATGGCGACTCGCATAACATTCGTAAAGTGTATCGAACTAAGATTATTTGCGCGCGTCGTTCGGCAGTGTGCAAGAACAGTACTAAATTGGCCGTAGAGAATTTAGTCTGAACACACGGATATATGAGAATAAAAAAATAGGATCAAAACAGGCGTTCTTGGCGGTGTGAATATATCTGAAACTCAAGCGCATGCAACAAAGAGAACGCGTTGCTTAACTACGAGCTGCCGATAAAAACTGTAGCACCCAACATGTGTGGGATACTTTTCCCAGTATGCTCGTCTGTACATCTCCGACCCGCAAGCCTGGGTGCCACAGATGTGTTGGGCGCGCACACAAAAAATACCGAACAAAGTCGCAACCCTCGAAGGGGCGTTGGCGAGCGGCTCCTCCCCCCTTTTGGGTGAGCGCATCCGTAGGCTTTTTATATCTTCCAGCAACAGAGTGGCATCTGCCGCTATCTCGTCGAAGCAAACATTTGGCGGGTTTTCGAGTCGTGTGCGCACGGGAGACTTGCCGGAGAGTGGCGCACCCCGATGCGAAGCACAAGGCAGCGTTATTGAGAGGCCAGAATCGTCCTTCGCGATAGTAGGACACGCGTGTGTATTCTATTGTGTGAGTATACGAAAATGAGAGAAGGGTGCATTAGGGGGCCCCCTCGTTTAACGGGGTGGGCGGCGAGGCAGCGCAGCCCCCGCGTACGCCCCTGCGAAACCGAGGCCGGACCGTGATAGCGCGCCCCGACCAATGGTAGGGCAAGCAGCTCCACGATTATCCGCCGCGCGCTGAACTCGGCCTAGGTGGGGGAGGGGGGAAAGGTTCAGTGGCGTCGCGCGCACCGCCCCACTCGAGCAATCAGTTAGCTACGAGCTAGTCTACAAGTACGTTTTACGAGCTCGCGTTTCAACCGTGTCCTCGCGCGTGTATATACGTGTACACACGTATACATAGAGAGAGAGGGAAATAGGGATATACATGTATAGACTATCGTGTGCGTGGTGCGCGGCGAAACGGCATTACAGGCGGACCTTGAGTGCCCCCGAAGAGTGCGCGATATCTGCGTATACGCCTCGCGGACGCCTATCTACGGTTCGACTGGAATTTTGACACACGGTGGGAAATCTCGCCATCCGCGCGCGATCTATCTTCCTCGTTGCTTCTATTTCTCTCTCTCTCTTTCTCTCTCTTTTCCATAAATCAGTTTCGCTCTTCCCGCGCACCGTCGCTTCCTTCGTCGAACTGGGCGTTCTTTACGCTTTCACTATGTCCTTTCCACGTCGACCTCGAAAAGAAGTCTAAGGACTTTAAAACGCGTTTGCGGACAAAAAAACACTCGAAGCGAAAAGAAACATAATTGAATGAGGCCCCGATAGAACGAGCAATATTAAACAAACGAAAAAATAAACAAAAAACAACCTCTCACAGCTCGCATTCGTATCAGCAACGCTCGCGCGGTCTGTCGTTCGCGGCAGATGTAGGCATTGGAGGGAGCAAACGCTGCAGCGTGTACGAAGCGACAGGGAGGGAGGGGAGGAGCGTGTGCGTTCTGTGTGCATCGGCGTGAAATTCGAGAGAAAACTCCGGTAACGATCGAGCGTGCAATTTATACGACAAATACAGGAGTAAATGTACACAAACACGCGTAAAAATAATATCGATCGAAAGAAAAAAGGAACGAAGGACGACGGTGCGCGTGTGAAGAAAGGCGTCGTGTATAATCAAACGAAGGCGTACACATACGCGAGAAACGTGTGAACGTTAGTGCGCGGGCGTGTGTTCTCCTACTGTACAGTGTTCATAATCAACCCAAATTGCGACCATCAGAACGATTTTTTTCGGTTCAAAAGTAGGGACAATCTCGCGGGTACAAGCGGCACACGGGTATACACAACTCGCGCACCTCTACCGAATGCTACGAGACGACGTTCCTCGCGAGAGAGGCGCAACATAGCCGCGCTCGGTGTGGGAATTACCGTACTCTCGAGTGGGAAAAGGTCCCGCTCAAACGATGTTACGAGGCCGTTTGGAAAATACTGTTGCCAACGTGTTGCGAGCCGTCCCGAACCGTGAAAGAGAGTAACAACGAAAATCGACAACAAAAGAGCATCCTCTCGCAAGCTAAACGGCACTCGCGTACGGGGAGGGGGCGGGCGATATCGCCCGGAAGAGAGACGGAGAATTGTTTCAGGGACTACGCGCTAGTGAGACGGAGAATCCACGAGGAAAGAAAAGCGTCGGCGAAATCAGCTCTGGGCTATGGCTGAGACGAAGACCCTCCAAGAACCCAAGGTAAACTTTCCAGCACATATATTTGTACTGTGCGTTATTGGAAGAATCTCCGCTACTTGTACGGCGGTTCGGGAATGACTACAATCTCGGATATCCGAATAACGTTTGTTGGCCTATACGCGTTCCCCGGCGACCGACAAGGGGCGGAGGGGTGCGTTTCGTCTCGCAAGACGAGATTCCGTCAAGGTGTGTGCGTGCAGTGGCAAGAAAGATTCCGAATGGGGAGAAAGAATAAGCGAGAGAGCGAAGGAGAGAAGCGTGGAAACGAGAGATACGACAGTGGAGAGCACGTGTTGTACGGTTACAACGTGCTCGCGTTAGGTGGAGTCTCCGAAGCATCAAAGTGGGTGGAGGCTGAACCGAGGGATACGAGCGTCAGAGAGAGAGAAAGAAAGACCCCCGTTCTTGCGCGCGTTATATCGGACTCGAGGAGTCCGCGCGAGCCACACGAGTGGGCGGGTGTGGCGGTGTCTTTCTATCGCAAATGTACCCCTCTTTCTCTCTCTCTCTCTCTCTCTCACTCACTCTCTATCTATCTCTTTCCGTGCACTCAGGCATTCGCGCCCCATGGCCCATAAGGCCCGTCAACTGTGTTTGCGCTATTGTCCAAACTTGACAATATCATGTCTATTACCGTATACGTTTATGCGTTCCCGAATATAAACGTTGAGGGGATTCTTTGTATGGCAAATATTTTTAGCATCAAGGGGCATAACTCCTGAAATCGGCTGCCTAAATCGTACGAGTTACGCCCTTTAGTTGTGAGTGCTACAAATATATGTGTACACGGACGCCATCTCATGTTCGCGGTGCGAAAGTGTTCCGCGGGTGGGGCACAGTTTTCAGGGGCGTAGAGAGGCGGTACTCGCACTGGTTCTTCGAGGCTGGCTTTCTCGGTTCACAGTAACGCGGGAGAATATCACGTTTTCCACGTGCATGTCACCGCGAGATCTCACATTGCCACTGACGCGTGTCCTGTCGCTTTCGATACTTCAACACTCGCTTGTCACGCGTTTTTCACTGCCACTGTGGCGTTACTCTTTGAAAATTATATTTATCCACCGTGTCGTGATATTTAAATTATCTTCGGAAAAGAAAGAAAAATCGAAGAATCGTGGTTTTTGGTGCCAGTTGAATCTCTTAACCAGTGCAAAAGATGTCACGAATATTGTCGCGCCGATGTTTTCCCGTGAGAGGTTACGACGCAACCTTGAAGAATTTTCGACGCGATTCTGAAATAAGCAGAATTAACGGTTGAGGAACATTTTTGAGTTCACACATTGATTACAGGGAAGATCAATTTTTTTTCTACCCATCTTCCATTCCATTGAGGTTGAGAAGATTGAATCTGGCGATGCATCCTTGGTCACGAGGAAATGTAAAAATAAATCCCTAGTTATCCATCCGGTTGTGCGTACCTGGAAGCCAGCTCAGGGAAGTTGAGAATGATCACAAAGTTCGTTTGTGGCGTCTTTAGCCATGACACAGAACACTGATGAACGGATCTTGGCTCAGGTGAGATCCGAACAAGTGACTGGGGGTCAAAGAAAAGACTTTCTATCAGGAAAGGTTGGGAGAAATTTGTGCATCCTTGAATTTCTTGATTTCCAATTAGGGAAATTTTTATTCACGCAGTTTTGCTGCAAGAAAGATATAGCAATACTGATGAAGTGTGCATTTTGCAGGAAGAGATAGAGGAACATCACGAACAATTGCAGAACCAGGCGCAGCAGGTCCAGCAGGAAGAGCAACAGCAACAACAATTGGAACAACAGATAGCCCAGCAACCACAAATACGCTTTGTCAGTGCCAATGTACTGCAACAATTGCAACAACAACAGGCTCAGCAACAACAGCATCAGCATGATGTCCAGCAACAACAGATTCATCAACATCAGCAGCCACAGGTTATCACGCTGCAGCAACTTCAAAATTTCATGCCTCTGCAGGCTGCCCAACATCAACACGATCAGCAGAGAACGCAGACTATATCTGTTCAGGCATTGCAGCAACAATTTCTGCAGGTACATACAATAGTTCGAAGTTGCGCTTTACGAAATAAATTCTGGAAACAGTGTACAAATTTGCTACTGTTCTTTGCACAGGTTGTGTCATTTATGTTAAAATAAAATCACAATTCGAAGGTGGAGAAGAAACGGAAGAATCGCTTGGACACATTGATCATTTGAAATGTGCAATCTGATTTTAAGTACACCATTTTTTTTTCAATGCAATCATTGTCTATTGTCTAAAGAATATGCATTGCATTAGCGAAAAACAAAGCTGACCTTCAGATTATTTTCCAGTCGTCAATCAACCATAAAATTGATCGTTCTATGTACAAACGTAAATCCAATTGATAAGTGTTTCAGCGATGTTTGGGCTGTCTTCATTTTTTATTAATTGCAATGTTTTAATATGACTGGCACATTCTCTATGTCGACAAGTATTGTTAGTGTATTTTCTAATGTCAAACGAAATTGGGAATAGTACAATGCCAAGTGTGACGACCAGGAATAACGTTCGAATTTAAATTGTATCAAGGGCGCCCAGCTGATCAGTAATCAAGCGGCGTTGCAACAACAGCATCAGCAGCAGCAACATCAGCAGCAACAGCAACAACAGAATCAACAACAACAACAGCAAGTCCAGCAACAGGCTCAACAGCAGCAACCGCAACCCCAACAGCTCAGCTACAGCGTTATACCGCAAATGCAAACAGTCAACATCGATGGGCAGGAGGCACTATTTATACCGTCGTCAGCGATGTCGGCGACCGGGAGTCATCATCAGCCCCAGTCAGCGATGCAATTCGCGGCTGCTGGTGGCCAACAAGTTCAACTCGCGAACGGTCAAACAATCATAACTCCTCATCCCGTCAGTCTCATAAGAGCGCCACATGTCTTTCCGACGTCCATTATTCAAAGCATCGGTGGACAAACCGTTCAACTTCCAACAGGTACTTGCTTTATTTTCATTTTTGCCTCTGCTGTTGCCTATCGTAGTGTTGCACAGAGACGCACTGTCGCAATCGCTTGCTTTACTTTCGCACTCCTCACTTCTAATCGCCATTTTTCGCACCTAAAGGCAAAATGACACACGCTTCGTTAGCTTGTTTTTCAACAATAAACTAGTATCCGTGGAATAAGTGTCAAGTTTTTCTCAGCTATTTTTTTCATAGATTGAGAGTAGCTAGACGCAGTATCTCTTCCAATGGAAAACAACCCAAACGAGAGGCTATGTCCGAATCTGTTTTTATTATACAAAAAATATTTCATCGTAAGTGGGGGTCGGGAGTATTTCTTTTAAACACGCGGATATACCGAAGTCTTTTCTTATAATACATCAGAAAACATTCGATAACTCTTTAAAGAGCCCTACCCCTATTCGTGTCTCATTTCGTCTTCAGACGATTTTTGCTAGAAAGACATATACCAAATACATTTTTTACTAACGTTTAATGCCGCTGCTTGCACCAATTAACCGCTGCCTTCTTCTACGCCTGAAATCGAAAAAAAAAACGAACGGGCAGATCCCAAGGCTACCCTCGATGTTGTAGGTCAGAGCGTGCAAGTGAGACCGCTCCAATTTCCGATGCAGCACGTACAGCAGACCGTGCCTGTTCAGGTGCCGGTGAACGCGGGTAACGGCCAGACCGTATATCAGACCGTTCACTTCCCGATTCAAGCGTTGTCCAGCGTATTTAACATGGGCGCAACCCAGATGATACCGCAAATAACGCAAGTAAGTGACGAGTTCAAGATTTCCCGTTACGGTAGTATGTGTACAGTAGCTTCTGAAAAGGGCTCTGTGAAAAAATGCACATTCCACCGTACCGAAATAAAAAGCGTAAAGTTCTTGGCCAATTTTCCGAAATTCATAGCAGGAAAAAAAAGATTCAGCAATGATTCGAGGATCGAGTGGTCGCTCGTATTACTTTTAACTCATATCGCAATTGAACAATCAATCGAGCTATCAAAATGACGCGCATCCAAACATTGTTTTTCAGCAAATGCCGCAGATGGCGCAGATTATAACGCCAAACGGGCAAATACAACAGGTTCAAATAGCGAATATCCCGCAACTGCAAGGACTGCAGGGTCAACAGGTTGCCCAACACGTAGCCCAACAAGTTGCCCAACAACAAGCACAGCAACAAGTTGTCCAGCAAGTAGCGGCCCAACATCAGACACAGCAACAGGTAGTGCAGCAACAACAGCAACAAGTGGCTGACGCTCAGGTACAACAGCAACAAGTACAACAAGTCGTCCAACAAGTTATCCAGCAACAGCAGCAGCAGCAGCAACAGCAACAGCAACAAGTTCAGGCTCAGCAAGTCGTCGCGTCGACGCCAACTTCGAACACGACCTGGAGCACGAGCGTTGCCGGCCCAGGTGGAAATGTTCAGGTACCTAGCAATCACTGCCCGTCTACCGAGTTAGCCTCGGTTTCGTTCGCACGCTTTACGAGACTCTAATACGTGGATTTCTGTTGCAGGTCGTAGGCATAGGTTCTCTCGGGAGACCCGTGGGCGCTGGGGGTGCAGGTACCGTTCTCACCACCAAGGATGGACAAAAGATCGATGTACAAACTCTATCCGCCCTCGCAAGACCCAACGAGGAAGGCGGCGAAATTAAGCTCACGAGTATAGACGCGAGTCAATTAGCCAGTGGCCAAGTGATACACATACCGACCGCCCAGTCTCAACAACAGACGATACAACCGATAACTATTACAGGTACAAAGAATTCTTCAAACTGTCAACCTCTCTTAACGCAGGAATACGTTCAGAAGGTTAATTTGTGGAATTTTCGTGCAAGTTTGGGTATAACGACTCGCCAGCACAGCGCTGATGCTTAATAACTATCAAAGTAATGTACAATTGTAAATCGATAATTGCAGTATGAATGCAGAACACAGTTTTAAGAAGAGTTTATTTAAATTGGTTAATTGGGTTTGTTTGTTGGGTTACAATGTTTACAATTGTAAATCAATAATTGCAGTATGAATGCAGAACACATTTTTAAGAAGAGTTTATTTAAATTGATTAATTGGTGCAAAGTTTTACGGGTCTATAAGTTAATAAAAATATCACTTCAGCTTACAGGATGAGTTTACTTTTTGTCGCAATTTCACGAGTCTTTGATGAACATCATCACTTTGATTAATTAACCGAATAAATTATCAATCACCATACCGAATCAATTTTGAAAAAAATGTGACAGGCTTTAAAATGACAAGACTTAATCTATCATTTCCGAATACATGCAAAAAAATGTTAAATGGTAAAAAAACAAAACCTTCATTGAACATCGCAATTAATGTGTGTACTTAAGAAATTATAGAATCTTCTTCTCGACTGGTACAATTATTTAATTTTTATCACAGGAGCTCAAGGCCAGCAACTGACCCTCATACCGGCATCGGCGCTAGCGAACATAACTGCTCAGCAGGGCGGTATGATGCGGGGAATAAACGTTGGTAACGGCGGTATAATGCAGCTTCAACCGGCGAACGCCATGAACACAACGAACGGCTTTCTTCAGTCGATTCCTGTGCAAAATATTCCGGGTCTCGGTAACGTTCAGGTAATACCGGCGAGCGCGTTGCAGCCGGCGGTGCAAACGATACCGGCGACCAACGCGAATACAACCGGTACACCGATCGTCGCCTCGCCCACCACTCACATAGATACCGCCGAATCGCCAAAGTGGCAAATATTACAAACGATCCAATCGAACGGTGCGATGACCAGTAACACCCCAACGCCTCAACAGCATCAACATCAATCGCCGGCGGCCCCAAGCGCTAGTGGCGGGGCAGGGGCCACTGGTGCTGACACCGATCCGAGCAAACAGCGACGCCGTCGAGTCGCTTGTCCCTGCCCAAATTGTGGCGAGGGCGATCGGAATCGCGATCTTAGTCGGAAAAAACAGCACATTTGTCATATCGCCGGTTGTAACAAGGTTTACGGAAAAACCAGTCATCTCAGAGCTCACCTTCGATGGCACACGGGTGAACGACCCTTCGTCTGCAATTGGATATTTTGCGGTAAAAAGTTCACCAGATCGGACGAATTGCAACGTCACAGGAGAACTCACACGGGCGAGAAGAGGTTTCAGTGTCCTGAGTGCACGAAAAAATTCATGCGTTCCGATCACCTCACCAAACATATTAAAACACATACGAAAATTCGTAGCACGGTGAGCGTTTCATTTTGATTTACATCATTATTTTGTGTGGCACGTGCCGTAATTCAATATATTTTCTTATTATGTTTCTGGCTGTCCCACTGGTTTTTCTATCGGTTTTCACTCGTTCAGAAAGAAAATCGAAACGAACACCACGAGTGCTTTTAATCTGCTGAGCTTTCACTTCTATGGTTTCAATTAAACTGTCCTCTGAATGTCAGATGTCGAGAAATCACGGTTGTTAGAAAATCACGAGAAGTACGGATGGCCGCGATTGTTTTTGCTTCTTATAGAACTTCAAACTTCCGATAGAATGTTTACTTAATGTTTGAATGCCTTAAGTGAAGCATATTCGAGCGACTTTTGGCGAAAATCTATATTTAACAATGAACATTTCAGGAAGCCGCGACATCGACTCAAGAAGGCTCGTCGGACAGTCAATCATCGAGTGAAAAAATAATCATCGCTATACACAAAGAAAACGAAAGCTCAGATATCATAATTGCCGAAGAAATGGAAGGAATGGAGGGGCCCACAGCGACGCTCGTTACGAACGAATGAAACGGCGTCAACGTCGTATCTTTAGTTCAACTTGGAACACGAACGAGGGATGGAGAATCATTATCGGTGATACATAGCCATAAAGTTATATAACTCGATCATTGTACTTTATACCGCAAAGTTGTTCAACATGAATTTTACGTGCGCAGTGAGGCGCGCACGTTGGATTTTTTACGTCCAAACGAGAATGCTTGCGAAACCTGGAACGTTCACGATAAACATTTCTAGGAAATGTATCTATATTTTTCTAACGACAATATGTAATATAATGTATATATTGTATATGATGTAAAAAAAGGAATCGGAGAAGTGACTTTTACAAAAGAGAAATTTTACACTAAGGTTTTGTGAACGTTACAATAAAAGTTATTTGTACGTGACAAATGTGCCGGTACAATTCGATTGTTAACAAATACAACGACCGGCTAAAGTGATAGAAAGAAGAAGAAGAATTAAGTAAACATGTGAGCAGCGGGTGCTACGCAAAATATTTCGTTATATTTGGAGTTATTATGCACTGGATACATTACAATGCGAAATGCCAGCAATCGCACCGGTCATTACAAATTGAAGTAGTCAGTCTTGTTCCTTCTACAAAAGGATTCTGTTTCAGGAGTTTTCTTTTTGTATACTTGTCATCATTAAATTATAAGAAAATGAAACTGTAATTACATAGATCATCTACGTTTAAACAGCAGACTTACGACGTATGTACAGTATATAGTTAATTCGTTTTATATATTAATATCTTTAATTTTCATTTTTCTTTAGATGTACGGTGTGTGTGTAATTATATATATATATATATATATATATATATATATATATATGCTTCATCGAAGAAGATAATACAGAGAGGAATCTGTCAATTTAACCGTGGAAGGTTATTCAAGTCACGTGGAAGAAGAGAAAAAACAAACAGAATATGATCATAGCGCACACTTCCGTAAACGAATGTCGTGACTTAATAACTGCGCCAATGATTTGCTTTATTTCGCATTCGGTTAGATCAATTGCTGAAAATAAATTCGATTCTAATTGACGGGAGTAATCGTCAAACCTCGACGGGCTCGGTAAATATTTCGCACCAGATTGGGCAGTGATTGGAAGCGGGGCCACCCCATCGCCAACCATACGGAATGCCCAAGTGCGTGAGTCCCAGTCTCACCACTTGCGCCACATCAGTATTAAACAACTTTTTCGAGCCTCTGCCCCAAACAATCTTATCTTTATAGATAAATTTGTCCGTGTATACGGCTGTATTGCTCTCGTGTAGAACCTCGTTGTAATTGCTTTTGGAATCGTTGGCGAGAGTAAAGTCGCCGAGGAATATTGCGTTTTTGGTCTCCGTAAAACGTTCGATTATTCTATTGTCTTCCGCATCGTGCATATGTATATTGATCAACGTGAGGTCGATTTTGTTCACCTGAAAACAAAAATCGCCAGTGTTCGATTATAAAAGTAACGGCGTACGCGTTCTCGTCTCGAAGATTTGGAAAAAGGGTGCTTACGTTAAAGAGGCAAGAAGCGAGAACCGGTAGCAACACGGTGGTGGCTGGTGGCTGCTCCTTCAGTGTTATGCACTTGTCGGGATTCGAATCCCACATCACTGCCAAGCCCGCGCCCAAGTGTATTGATCGCCATGAGCGACGATTTTCCCGCCAATCGCGAACGCGCTTCAAACTCGGCACGTTCAATTCCCTCGTCAGTTTTTCGAGCGCCTCCGGACTCTTAACCTCTTGCAGCGCCAGCAGCGAAAGCCTGTTAACATGGTGCATTCAGGAATATTAGGACGTTGTTATGAAAATAGGAAAACAGAAAAACGAAAACCATTAACACAAGTTACGAACCGGTTTTCCAGAATCGTTCTACAAATGACTTCCATAATGCCTGGATTGCTGGCTTTGTCGCAGTTGAAACCCGTCAAGTTCCATGAGGCCAGTCTTATCGATGATCGGCTGAATGGGTCTTCCGTGAATTCTGGATAAACACTCGGACGTGGACTAGCAACGCTCAACAACTCCCAGATCTCGTCCTCAGAAATTCCCGCGTTAAACTCGACGCTTCTCTTATCCTCGTCGTTCCAATAACTTTCGTAGGCACCGGAAACACGTTTCGAGCAAAGTCGAAGCATAATTTTGTTATTGCGGTCCGATCATTGATTACACGGGGTTACAGCGAAGCTTTTTTTAAATCCATATTGAACGAAATCCATATATCTTAACGTTTTTCGATCCGCCGAAACCAAATACGAGATCTGTTATTCTCCATCAGATTCAAGATTGGTTGAAGGTCAAATGGAAAATATTCATTGTAAAAATCAGAAACTTCCTACATACGGGTTTTTCGGATCGCTGAATCCGAATCCGATGTCCATTAACCTCCATAACGTCAGGTCCAAGGTCGTTTAAAGGACAAATGGAAGAAAATATATTGGAAAAATAAAAAAATTCGTATACATAGGTTTTCGGAATCACTGATTCCGAATCCATGGTCCATTAATTCCCATCACGTCAGTTTCAAAGTCTTTGTCGGATGTATAATGGAAGATTAATCTAATAAACCTGAATTTATGAAACCTGATTCAATGAACCTTCCCTTATGTAACCTACAAATGACCTTGAACCTGATGTGATGAGGATCAAATCCATGTATATGAATTTTTAAACATTGTCATTACATCTTTTCCCAGTAGACCTTCAAATTACCTTGAACCAAACATTATGGAGATTAGCGGATCTCGGATTTGGATTCAGCATATCAAAAAAACGTAGAGATATGATGTGAATTTCGTACAATATGTAGAATTCTTTTTTTGTCAACCTGTGGTATTAAAAGAAAACGTTGGCGTTACGCAATGCGCAAACTGGAGACAAACTGGGGAGGTGGCGGAGGCCGGGGGGGGGGGGGCAGTCATTATTGAAAATTTGATGAAAACAGAGGGAAAGCTCTAAAAACATAAACCCTAGCGTACTCCCTCAGGACCCTTATCAGTCCAGCTTCTTTACAGTTTTCCAACGTCCTCATGATAATCCGACAAATTCTCAAGAATCGAAAATAGGCCAATTATAAGGATAGGCGGACAAAGCTAATGCGACATGATTGCGAAAGTCTGCATAGGAAGCATTCTTAAGAATAAAATAAAAAAAAGAACCGAAATCCAGATGTTACATTTTTGAGGGTGTCCTATTACGATAAGATCTTGGAGGATGCCGCGACGAATTATTAACTTTGGGAGTACTAGCAGCCTGCGGCCCGTTCCACGATGGCAAGCTGCTCCCGTTGCTCGGCGTTGGCGTCACCGAACCGTTCGATATTCCATTTATTTTCAGGTACGGTTTTATCATGGCGAAACGATGCTTCCCCATACCCCCGAGTTTGGCTAGTTCGTCTAACGAGCGATAAGGACCATGCTTCAACCTCCTCTCAACGATCTTCGATGCTAATTCCTGCAAGCACACGCCATGAGTTCTTAGTAACCAAGCAATTCTTTTAGAAACACACTCATAGCATAAACACATTAAAACGCCCATAGCATGGGTGTTCTGTATCACGCCCATGCTATGAGCATTTTAATTCGTAAGAACTAAAAGGAATTGTATTTTTTTCAGGACCTAATTTGCTCTCGCGTTGGAAAAAAACGAAAACGTAAATTTAACTGGTCGATCAATATTTAAAAAAATGAAAAATATTCATTCAAGTCTATCACTCAATCTTCGTTTCGGGAGCTCGAATTAGATATCTCGTTTAAGCAACGTAATAATATTGTTCAAAGAACTAACGGGTTGACATTTTTTTGACACGCCCGACTATATTCAATAATATAGAAACAATCGTTCACCGCTAGGTTCTTCGCGTTCAAATTTCTTTGAAACAAATTTGCATTTTTAGGGGGCCGAAGTTTATTTAGAGCTACTTGTAGGAATAGGAGAGTGTTCACTGGAATTAGGGAATGTGGTAGGATCTACTTCTTTAGAGCAGATGATGGTCGTCAACTACCTAGTCAATTAATTGTCATTCAATAGACGCGTTAAAATTGACATCACAGTTATTAATATCTCACCTGATTAACACCTGGGACTCCTTGAAGAGCAAATATACTGGCACCATTAACGTCAACAACGCTTTCACTGTTACCTACGGAGTCCATGCTAATGGACGCCCTGGACGAAGTGCCGCTGGCACTAGCGGAAGGAACATATACCTCGAGCTTAAACATCTCGAGCTTGTGAGCACCGACCCCGGATACGAGAGCGAGATCCTCCACTCGATTGAAGCGTCCTATCATTTGTCGATGACTAACTATATTCGATGCCAAATTCCTGCTTATTCCCGGTAGTGTCATAAGCTCTTCCTCAGTCGCTACATTGACATTCAGCTGCTCGATCTGGTAACAATTCGAAGGCTTCATAAAAAAGTGTGGACTAACTTCCCACGAAGCATCAGAAGTAGATTCAAGGGGACTGGACATTGTCATATCGTGTAATGATTCTTTGGCTCGTGACTTCAGGCTCAATGTAAAAAAATGTTATTCAAAGAATAAGTTGTTTCCTTTCATTAAGCATTTGATTAACAATAAAAATGAACGACTGAATACTTTGACCAGGGATAAAGTTACTGCGTTAGGACCAAAATTAACAAAGCGACATCAAAGTAAGTAAAACAAACAAGGTCAAATTCGTTATACTAGAAAATGACACATAAGCGTTATATACAGACATCTTTACTGCAGAACAGTTCACTTAAATTTTTTTGCTGCTTCAGTTTGAACTTGCTGCAGAAAACCAAAATGTACGTAGAGATGTATATAAGACAGTGGAATTAAGTTTGTAAAGTATCTAAGAATGCTTCTTACATTTATCGTTTCCTTTTGCAGTTATAATTGCACGCGATAAATCTTGGAACTCCCGTAGTACTATATGTGTACATTGATAAACAAAACGTTAGTATTTTGCTTCAGACTTATGCAAACCACTATCAAAATACCACTGTTGGTAGATTTAGCGAAAAAAATAGCTTTCAATAGGATGCGACTGTAAGCGAATAAATGGAAACGAAAAGAAGACGTTAGATACATAAGTGTCGCCACAGAGACACTGCCAAAACGTACAAATAGGCAAGAGTGGGGAAAGATAAGAGGTGCTCATTGCCCGGCAAATCTACGAGAAGTAAGCAAATGCAATAAATACCATTTTCATCAGTGTTATTCCAAAGTATCCCTTTGCCACCCTAGATCCATCGTATCCATCATTATATTTAATCTACACCACCATGTCCTATTGATGAAAATCTCTTCGGAAAATCTACTACAAAAACCTTATTTCTCGTACATATTGCAAAACCAATTGTTAGTTACAAATAGATGCGATTAATTTTTTTTCTATCAATATCACAGTTCCTATATTGTTTTTCAGACTAAAATGATTAACTCGTAACCAAAAACATTAACTCGTAACCAAAAATGACAAATTTCACCACTGCCTCCTTATCAAAATCAGTACACGTATATTCAATATTCACTCGAGGATCCACAGAAAGAATATTCAGGAAATTGCATTTTGAATAATCAGGAAGTTGTAGTTCGGTGTAATCGCCGAACATAAAGTCCTATAATTCAACCAATATTACTTGTAATCTCATTCCCTGCAGCTCACAAATAAAACAACCAAAAACTTTTCCAAACTCCATCATAAAGATATTTATTTAAAAGAGTCGTGAGCAGATTTTTAAGTTTGTCACAAGCTGTAGTATGATTAGAAGGAGTCAAGTGATGAATCACTGTGTTCTCTGAATCTTCAGAATGTTGCAACCAAAATAAGTATTTTTCACTAATATAATCCAAGCCGATTTATTTGTGTCTCCATAAATTTAGAAGCTTCAGTTCTGGTGTTCACCATTACATTGATAACCACGATATTTGTTATAAAACTGTCATTGACTCAAATGATCACAATTTTTCTTTCTCTGCATCCTCAGCAGTCCCCATGATACAGACACACCCATGCTCTATACCTTGAGCGTCTCGTCAGGGAAGGAGAAAGTATGAGACAGATTTTTGGAGGTGCACTTCCTTTTGCCCATGCTGGAGAAAGTTAGTTGTTTGAGGCTGGGTCTCCGGGTCCTGTGGCCCGAGTGGGAGCTGGTTGACTGTCCCATTTTAAACGCGCCAGGAGGTTTCCTTCAGAAGGTTCCGTTGCGCGTTTAACTGGCGAGGGAAGCGTTTTGATTCTGGAAGTCATTTATCAACCTCGCTGCAACAGTAAGAACTTTGTTAAGTAATACCCAAAGTATTTTTTCACCAACGTTTCTGCGTTCGCTGCTATAGATCGGAGAAACAATTCGCTTCGTCACTCTACAATTAATTGAACGAGACGATTATACGTTAGAGAGAAAAAAAAACGGGTGGCTATGTAATTACAGAACACAAGTTGAGGCGTTCATTATACTGAAGTGCGGAAATATCTCAATATTCATCGCAAGTACAAAGTACAAGGTTATTATCGGATCTGAGCTGTGGAAACTATACGAAAGTGTAGATGCTTCAGAATCGATTAGATTAGTTGATAAACGTCACGAAAACCAACTGACACAACGACAAGAACCTAAATAACACGCTTACTCGATCGAATTGTCGTTTCTTCGGTCATCTCTCCAATATACACACATGCACTCACTCTCGCTCCCGCCACTCTCGTTTTCCCACTTTTATCGAATATTTCGCGGTCTCGATGTCCACTGGAATGCTGGATTAGGAAAAGGAGTTTTCGCGTATCGGGAATAAACTATCGAATCTTATAAGGCCAAGCCAAGAACGGCCGTGAGTTGTTTTGGTACGACATAACCTTGCGGAATCTGGGATAAGGTAGCGGACGCGACATCTGTTATGTTAAACGAGGATTTGGACGTGTTGTCTTTTTTTCGTATCCATAAATCATTTCGCTCCCTCGATTTTTGCGATTGCTTTTGTCCCGGCGCTATTGTATCAACTGCAAAGGGGATAGACAAGCGCAGAACCTCTTGTGCAAATGACTGCAACATTTCTGTCAGAGGTCTCTACCTGTCTCTGTAATGTGGAAATTACCGTCATCTAACCAAAGTTTCCGTCGCTCGCATGCGAACATTACCGAAAGTACTACCCGACCTGCATTCGAACAGTCGAGGTGTAAAATTGAGTAGTACCGAAGGGACGCTGCTAATCAAGTAGGTAGTCCGTATCCTTCGCCGCGTGCAGTCACATCCACATTCAAAAAGATCTCATTTTCGTCTTTGTGTTAAGTCATTTGTAAAAAATAATAAAGTTTATCGTCTGTATGAAATACCTCTATGAGGATTAACGAAAAGCCCCCACAGTAACAGTCAGCCCGAAATAATAAGCGACCCGCCTCGCGTGTCTACCCAAGCGTATTAAGAATTGTAGATTAGACTGAAAGCAAACGAATAATAAAGGAGCTAGCACCTCGTAAATATAAATTACTTGCCTACTATGTATAAAAATATGCATTTTTTAGTTTAGTTTTGTTTTACCTTTGCTTGATGACCTACTACTCACTCTGAGTGATGCTAGTAGTGACATTCTCATTACGCAGGCGCAAGACCGCAAAGCATACTCAACGACGAATACGACTATTACGACTTTTGGAGTTTAAATTTGGGCAACATTAATGGTAGTCAGTGTACAAATCTTTGGTTTATATATTCAATGGATTCATGACGAAGCAGTTGTAAAACCATTTCTATTAGTTCCATCCACCGTGAAGCATCACAGTTTCATGGCGTTGCAAAATTTTGTTCGGCTCCGTCGGTATCTCACTCCGCCATGCGGCGGAGCTGCGAGGCGAATAAGATTGCGAACGTGCACTTGCAAAACCAAACGATCTCTCATATATCGTCCTATAAGCGACGATCAGCTGATCAACATTGAAAACATGGCGAAACTACGACAAGCTGTCTGGAGCCTGTCCTCGAATTTTGCTTCGAATCGATACTTTTCACGTCTGCTAACGCAAGTTGATTGTTCTCAAATTTCAAATAAAGTGTAATGTCATATTATACAAATATTGTCACATAGCTAGGAGCATGTTAGACCGGAAGTTCACTTGTACTCCGGTCCCCGTGTGATATGACGTTACAAGATACAATTTCGAATTCAACAGCGTATCCTTGAATAATGTCGCTTCGTCGGCCCTTCGAAATTTCGCAACTAAGGTTGCGAAAGAGTCCCATGAAGATGCTCTCGTTATCAGTGATAATTGCGTGAAGCGATTGAAACAAATCGCCGAGAACGGCGCGTGTTTGAGGGTTACTGTTGAAGGCGGTGGATGCTCCGGCTTTCAGTATAAATTTGATTTGGACTCGACTATTCACGAGGATGACAAGTAAGTTGTTACATAAATAGGGAATACCAATGTGAGCAAGTTCAATAAAAACATTCAAAATTCTCTGCAAAATCCAGAATCAGTGCAGATAGCAATTTCCATCCGGTTTGCCAGATATTCTTGTTTTTCTTATTGTCTAACATTATCTGCAATTATATATGTTCAATAATATCTTTTGCATTGGTTCAACTTGAAGGTAAATCCCAAGAGTCATTTCTTTGAAGATCTCTATTTGACATTAAAAGACTCAGATGCCATTCTAAACATATAAAGCACAATAATGCTACTAATTCTCTTCCTAATTACTCATGACATTGCAATAGTCACCTCTTGTCATAAATAACTCCACTTCAATTCATTCATACCCTGGAACAGTTTAACACTAGTCAATTGCTATAGAAGAATGCAACCTGAAAAAATCAATGAAATCCTAAAAATAAAGAAATATTTGGCGACTCTATATTTTCTAATTTGTTCATTTCAAAACTGATGACTTTGTGTCTTAAATAGCTTGAGCTTTATTATAAAAGTGTAATTTATGTGTGGAGTTAAAACATGTGACAGTTTCTGAGAAAAACTTAATAAACCTGTAGAATGATCACCAGTCTAATTTTTGGAAAAATATAACACTTCGATTAGTGCATATCAAACAATTAGTATATTTTACCAGTTAAAAAATATTTGCAAACGTATTAATAAAATATTTCCAGTCATCTGAAATTTTTTCAGATTAAATTAAATCATTTGGATTTTTAGATTCAATTTAATTAAAGAATCATTCATCAGGATTTGCACGGCAGGATTGATTAAAATTAATTGCAAGTCCCCTATTCTGTCAAAGCACAATTAGTTACAAAAAAGCAGTCTCGTTTTGATGTGTCTCATCGCAAAGAGCCAAAAATTCAATTTCCATTTGCTATTGCAGGGTTTTCCAAAAAGATGGAGCAAAGGTGGTCATAGATTCTACGTCTCTGGAATACGTGAAGGGAGCGACGATAGATTACCACTCCGAGTTGATACGTTCTGCGTTTCGAATAACAAGCAATCCTCTGGCGGAGCAAGGATGTAGTTGCGGTGCAAGTTTCGCCATCAAAGTTGACTGATCAGTGGGGGGACAGGGTGACGATAAATGTGTAGATGGCCTAACAAGTTCATCTTCTTGAATTGTCAGCCTATTCGCTATAGCCAATAATTAATATGGTTACCAGTGTCACGCCGATCGATCATAGATATGGCGATAGCTTGAAATATCTTTGCGTCTTCGTAAACCTCTGAAGAGAATTGTATATATATACATATATATATATATTTTATTAAATATAAACGAAAGCTGCTATGTGCACTCCGTGTAATATCCATGCACAATCAATTTCACTGATTGTTCATAGACTGAAAATTCATTTATTAAGCCACGTTTTTTTTGCCTTCTCAGAAGTCAAGTAGAACATCGGTCGAATCGGCGCCAAGTATCTACAAGTAAATGATGTCGTCCGCATATATCGCGCAACAATTTCCTTCTGGTTCTTCCTTCACTTATTATAATGTAGTTCAGTGATTCGGTTCGAATATGTACATAAAGTCAAAGCGCACATGAAGAAAAGTTTCTTGGAATGATCTCGATCTGTGGTGTATACCAAACTTGTATTCACTTCTGCTTCCCCTTCTTTCCATTCTGCGGAATAAATAAAAAAATGGTGGTTTAAGATGCTCAGGCAGACATTTAAAAGTTCTTAACTGTAAAGTAAAAGTCGCACATGGCATACCGGGTATCCCTGGCAGTTTTTTATACAAAAAGGTTTTAAAAATCATCCATCTGTGTTTGTTTATATTTCACTTAAATACGTCCGAATTTAGATTTGCAAGCTCTTTTCCGCAAAGGCAAGCGGAATTTCGATAAGTAGCAATTAATTGCACTATTGCAAGAGACTCAATGATTGTGCAATGTTCCAAAATACTTAGTGACAATTCATTCGATTTTTGTCGTCGTTATAATGTTTATATAAGATTCTCATACGCCCTTTAGATGAAATTTTTTTGGAAGTGCCCCAATGTACCTTATTGCTAAGCTCAAATTTCAACTGTTGTATCTCTTCTGTTTGTCGTATGAGCTTTTCGTTCATATTGGCAAGATGCTCGCTCATTGTGCTCAACTGTGATTTGTAATTGCCCTCCCTGACCTCTCTATCCTCCTGTAAACTTGTCCAATTTGACATGGTCTCATGCAACGCAGTCTCGCATTTTTCCCGCTTCGATTCACTCGTTTCCAGATGCACGTTCAATACTTCGTTCTGCAAATAGATTAATTTTTTTAACCATTCGAATCTCGTGCACTTCTGGACATTGGAAAATTTAGAAATGTATTGAAAGAATTTGTAGAAGCATACATTGGCAGCCATAGCTAAGTTTTCCACGTGACAGACGTGTTTCTCGGTTATCAACCTGTCGATCTCGCGTAGAAAGTAATCTCGGATTTTCGCCTCGCGAGCTTCGATCTCCTCGGGTATTGCAAACGGCGCATTCAATCGGCCCAGCTGAAATTATAGTAATCTAAATTCTGTATCCGCATCACGGATGTGGTGATAGAAAAATCAACTGCTATGCCTGGGAACAATACGTTTTAAAAAAATACCCTCTAGATTTGATTTGTTTTTTTTATAATCTTCGTATTTTGATCAACGCAATCTCGTACCTTAAAACACAAATATTTTATCACGCCATTATCTTTCCAACGGTACAGATTTTCCTAAGTAAAAACAAATTGAAGCTGTTCTACCAACGGCGTGAAGAAATCGTTTGTCACGTAGATATCATTGGCGAAGTAACAATTTTCAAAATAGATCAAGGTTTTTTAAGATCGAGCTTTGAGAATCTTCCACCAAATATGACAAATCTTTAAGTTATATAAGTTCCTTTGCAATACACTAATTATCCATTTAAAGCAAATGGAAAAAAGAATTGTCTAGTGCCAAGTTTGGCAATATTCTTTTTATATTTGATATATTGCTGCAGAGCTAAGAAAACATTCTTGATGCATCCTAATTTGCAGGCGGAATGAAAATAAAATATAAGGTCAACAAAAAAAAGGTACAATTTTTTAATCTAGTATCGACCATTACCATATTACTAATTTCGATCGGTTCCGGAGGCGTTTTTTTGAGTTGACTAGTAATCGAAACTTCTCGTTGCTGCATCTCATCGTACTTGATTTTGAGAATGTGATAATCCGCCTTCCACTGATTCGCGTCTTTCTCAAGATCCGCAAGTTTGACGAAGTCGTATTCGTCACGAGGTTCGTCCTCGGCAGCACCGATTTTCACGTTTCTCGCATCTCCCAATGATTTTGACGATCTGCGGGACACTGAAGGTGACGAAAAGGGTGAATGATCATTCTGTCGATGATTGTTCAGACCGACTTTACAGTCGTTTCCCTCTGCGCTCGACCAAGAAGCCGTCTCCTCCTGCTTCTGTCTCTCCGTTAATTTTCGTTGAAAATCGTTTTTCTCCCTTTCGAGTTTCTCAACTCTGTCGCGATATTTGCTGTCCAAATCGATCTTCGATTTTTCTGACTGATCAAGCCTGTACTCGAGATGTGTTATTCGTTCGTTGAGCGACTCTATCTCACTCTCCTTGTCGGCTATCTGGGACAACAGTTGAGCATTCTCCATAATCTTCTTCTGAAATTCTTCCACATAAATGTGATTCGACTGTTGCACTCCGTGCGGA
This sequence comes from Ophioninae sp. A BG-2022a, assembly GCA_030523105.1. Taxonomy (NCBI): domain Eukaryota; kingdom Metazoa; phylum Arthropoda; class Insecta; order Hymenoptera; family Ichneumonidae; species Ophioninae sp. A BG-2022a. Next base: position 64,777 of record JAPYZI010000161.1, on the reverse strand, counting down.
TCTTTAATATCCGTCGGTTTGCTTCTGCTCTTTTTGGATTTATTTTGAAAATGATCAAGCTCCTCCTGAAGGAAAGTTACTCGCTTGGTTAATTGTTGATTTCTAAATGTTAGGCTATCCAGCTCTTGCTCGGCTCGTCGCAAATCGACATCCTTCTCCTTTAATTGTTCCCTTACTTCAGAGTTTCTCATTTGCTCGTCAATCACAGCTTTTTTCAGGACATTTGCCTGGGCACGTATCTAGAAATCAAGCAGCAATCTCGCTCATTAAAAAAGAAAGTTTTTTTTTATGGGAAGGATAACGGCACAAATACAACATCCTCTCCCTGGTTTCTTACATTTTCATTACGTATTAAAATCGTACAATTTTAATTTATATCTCATAAAAGTCCTATAAATAATTATTACATCTTAAAAATAATTTATCTGCTCATGTGACCATGTGAAACAATGTTTGATACGAAAAAGAGTTTTACGAAGACATGCCCTTTACCAATATAATACCGACATTATTATAATGTAAACTAAGGCTATACGGAGGATGCGAGCCCACTTAGAAGACATCTGGTATCTTTTAATATATGTTCTAGATGTATAATATCACTTATCAACAAAAATATGAAATCTTTTTATACTTGGCAGAGATCATATTAATTGTGTGTAAAATTTTTATGTCATTCCCATCTGTGCAGCACAACGAAAATTTGTAATCAAACCATCTTCTCAACCATGGGCCAAAGACTTTGTCAAGATTTTCATTTGTATATATTGATATTAAATTTATTAGATTTATTAAAGAGAAACTCTTGATGATGTTGTACCTTCCAACTTTCACAACTTACTAATGGCAGAAATGTTTCGTTGCTATGTACTTTGATCAAGATATAAGCAAGCATCTAACAACACACACAGAATTTCAATAGATTCCGATTACATTGCACCATAATTATATAGTTACGAATCATGAAATTTACCACAAAGTTTCTTTGCTACATTAACCGCTGAAATAAGAATTAAAAATATCATTGTCTCACTGCTACTTTTCACATTAGCTACGATCCTGTGAGCATAGTGATGTCCCACAAGGATGCATGCAAAATCACTGCAAAACACTTTTCAAAGTAATTAAAGAGATTAGTAGATCAGTTGCAAATTATAGATAAAGCCATCAATACAATATTCATCCACCTAATGAAGTACATGTAATTTACACAAATAATTATGTAAATATGTTAACATGCATAAATAACATTTCACCAAAGCTGCAATCGATGAAAAAATACATAATATCAATGATCATTTGTTATTAAATATTTTCAATTCAAGTATGGGAATTCTTACTTTTGAATACTCCGTGGCGATCTTTTGGTATTTGGTCTGCAATTGATCATTACCACCGTTGGCTTCCATAGTTACAAGATGCCTAACCAAAATTTTGACGTGTCTATATTATTTAATTAGCAATGATTATTGGCAATGTGCACGACAGCTCGACCGCTGTAATGATTTATTTTCCTCGGCATTCCGCATAATAAGAACAATCATGTTGAGATTGCAGGTGGAAGACTGCAGGCGAGAACCAGGATGCTCCGAATAATAAACGGACGTTATGACAATTTGGCAAGTTATGTGTCCATTTATAAGTACACCGATTGTTAAACACTGACAAGTTATTCTTACGCTCGCCAATTCGCACGGATACGCTTTCACTTATCAGAACGCATACATTCAAAAGAAAACAAAATACGCCCCCACAGACATTTATATTTTACTAGAAATTGCTCGTGGTGGTGGAGTGTGACGTGAAAGATTGCTTGTCAAAAAACTGTCGCACCATTTTGCCACATGTATATACACTCGTATCGCGTATGTGATTATATCCATCTACGTGTACTAGTTCGCAATTCGGCTGGATCGCACGCGCCGTGAAAGCGCTAGTCGAGTGTCATCGTGCATACGCGGTGCATTTTCTCTACGAATTTAAGCGAAAATTAATATTCAAGTTATAAATGTATATATATGATGTAGTATATATGAATGTACAATCATCGGATTAACAATAAGATACGCCGACATGTCACTTTGTCCGAATAAAATGTTTGTAATCTTTAAATATAAGATTGCAGTCACAGTTACCGACCGCGTCACACGTCGTGGTTGCGGTCCATAGTTACGCCTGTTCTTGTATAGGTGTCGCGTACATCGACATTATGTGACGACTCTGTCACCGCAAATTTGTCCAACTTCCTTACCGACTGAGCGTACATTCCCAGGCGTCTGCAGCGCCAGCGGCAAAAGGTTGCAAGCCGCTAACAAATTCAAATAGTGTTTATATAATTATTATTATTCCTTTGTCTACCCAGTAACCACGTACCGCTCGCGTACCGCCCTGGTGGAGTACGCCGTACTGGTACTGTATCGGCACGTACGTGGAAGGTACAGTACCGGTACGGCTGTACCTCTGCTCGTAGTACCTACTGCTCGCGTACCTCTATCGTACCAGTACAATGCTGGTACCGTACGGGTACGCTGTGGAGTGCCCTAAGGAAATCGTACGCTAGGCTATCTGGGTACCTAGGTTATCTGGGTACCTAGCGTACGGTTTCCCTAGGGCACTCCACGGCGTACCCGTATGGTACCAATACCGGTACGGTTGAAGTACGCCGCACTTGTGCAGTACGCCGTACCGGTACTATATCGGTACTGTACGCACGTACGTCGAGGTACGGAACCGGTACGGCGTACTCCACCAGAGCGGTACGTGGTTATCTGGGTAGTGGTAAAACATATATATATATATATATGGAGTTTGAAGACTACCGCCATTCGCTATGGTTACAGAACCCGATTCAAAATAAAAGTCAATATACGAAAGTGAAAGCGCCGTTCATAAAAATAAAATATACACAAAAACAAAGCCCTTCTGATATTAATTATTTGTGGACAAGAACGCTAAACCCCACAATTATGTGGCAACTCCGTAGAGCGTAGACATGGCCGCTGCGCGGCGCGCCAGTCCGCGGTAAATAAATCTTGCTACCTTCGTACCAAAAAAAGATAGTAAGGGAGGTTGTCAGCCTCAGATGGAGAGAAATCCAGACAAAGGTTTCAAAATGATTTCAGAAAGCCGTTGCCAGAAAAAACAAAGCGCCTCTTCTCAAAAGCAAAACTCTTCAGTGATAATATAATAAATAATAGCAATCAATAAAGTTAAAGTAATTATTACAATATATTGTGAGTGTGTTTGATTACGAATACCCACAATTATTTCGGAATTGAAGCCAAATCCCGTGCATTCCGTATTTTTATAAGTCCTATATATTTATTAAAAGTATTGTAACAGCAATTGTTTAACCCACAAAAACGCGGAAGTGAGGGCCTCAAAGTGTAGCGTCAAATGTTTTCAGGAATGCATAGTAGTATTCGGTTAAGTATCACATGAACGCGAATGCGTGGCGAAAATACTTTAGGGCGGATCCTCACGTTGCGCGATTCGTACATACAGATATACAACGTGTTAACAATTAGCGCGAATCCGCGGTCGCCATGTTGAAGAAATATCTTCGTGACGATAAATCAAGAAGGCTGTGGACACCGAGAATTCTCGTAAACCGCGCGGGGTGCCTCGTTAATATCACGATAAACAATAAAAATACGTTAAACAATGCTACCTACGTAAGTAAGAGAAGAAAAAGAGACCGCTAATGCGTTTGTTCGGCTCGTCAACGGTTGTCGTTCGTAAAGAAAACGCGGAGCCTATGGCAAGGGACTTCCGCTCGATCGACAGGAACAGGAAGTTCATCTGTGTCTCGTAGATCGCAAAATAAAAACATCCTGTACAAATGAAATTTTCAAAAGAATAAAAAAAGAATTGGTGTGAAACAATGCGCTGAGGCAGAATCATTGTTCGAAAAATGTGTTACAAACGTTGAGGTTTAATTTGTGCTGTTTATGGGAATGGGCCTCGACGATAACGAGTTGTCGCTTCGTTCATACGACGACCTACTTTCCACTTTTTTTTCACTTTCGGTTTTGTTCCTGCCAAACCCATATAGCCAGGATTTACACTAATTGAAAAAGGGGCTCTAAATGAACAAAGCAAAGATGACAAATAACCGGATCTTTACAATCTACAACGAGCATGCAAAATTCACCATCCGGGATGATTTGGTTTTAGCCCATTCTTCGAAAGGGATTGTTAGCATCCACTGCCAAACATGCAAGCTGAAACTATATGCGACAATGATATCGAGGGCCTCGATACGGATACCCTCATCCCTGTAAGTATGTCTCTCGGGCCAAGCTACTTGTTGCATCTTTACGCAAGCAAAAATCTGCCATTGTATTTTTGATATTCCACCGTAAGGCAGACGGCAGCAAAATAGAAAAGGTTTTTATCTTCTTACTGATCGAAGTTTTCATTTGAAAGTATCAAAGAATACTGATGAACAATGAAATTACACTTATTTACTGAAGGTACCACTGTTGCTGGAACGCCTATCACTACCGTGATACTGGCAATTAAATTGATTCAAAATAAAATGTAAAAAATATATCATTTTTAGTATAATAATAAAAATATTGATGACTCGATACTGTTTTCATTTTACAAACTTATGGAAATTCTCAAATCTTTGCAAAATCTTTCGTGCAAATTCAATTAAGATCCTGGGCTATAAAAGTACAGTAAAAACAAATTTTTAAATTCTTAAGATCATGAAGGTCGGATAAGCAAACTAAATATAAAATGAAAAAAGCTTATTAGAAGTTAATCATCCTAACATGAGCATGATCTAGATTTTGCTAGGCCTTCTGAGTGAGCTTTGAAATATTTACTTTTGCAGGATGCCCTATCGATAGTAGAACTGGGTAAACAACTTTTGTTGAGTGCCAAAAATGGGGACACAGATACCGTTCGGGATCTCATGTGCAGGGGTGCACCATTCACTACAGATTGGGTGAGTGTTAGCTAATACTCTCTTTTGCTAATCGATGAGTAACAAACTACGTCGGTATTTGCTTACAGTTGGGAACAAGCGCGTTGCACCTGGCAGCACAGAACAATCACACAGAAACGGCAGAGGTGTTACTGAGAGCAGGAATATCTCGAGACGCGAGAACTAAAGTGGACAGAACACCGCTGCATATGGCTGCATACGAGGGTCATAACGAGATGGCACAGTTACTTCTTAATTACGGGGCTGATGTGGATAGTAAAGACATGGTATAACAATTCAAATATACTTTATTCAGGCCGTGTCTCCTCTTTCATGCTCATGCGTGTCAAGATAATCATTTTTCCGAAACAGCTGAAAATGACGCCTCTTCATTGGGCAGTGGAACGCGAACATATAGAAGTTATGAACGTATTGCTGGAACACGGGGCGGATGCGAATTCGACAAGTAAATTCGACAAAACGCCCATTAGTCTTGCCCTCGAGCACGACCGTCTCGATCTTGTTGATGTGCTCCAACAAGAGAGAGAAATAATGGGCATACACGCCCAGCAACAAAATCAAGCTAATAGCGCTGAACTGGAGGAAGCGACCCACAGCCTTATGCAGCTCGAAGCAGACAGGCAGCAACAGGAACAATTCCAGCTCCAGCAACAACAGCAACAACAGCAGCAGCAGAAGAAAAAAATAGCGCAGAGTAATTTACCCAATATCGAACCATTTTTTTCAGAGGGATAAAAAGTTGCATTTTTATTATATTATTTTTTTTTACTCGGACATCACGAAGCTTACATTTTTTCAGATGCGTACAAAATGAAACATATGGGTAGAAAGCATCAGCACTTTCACGTTAATTATTGTGAAGTACACGAGACTCTGATAATTTGGTTAGTAGATGGGGTAACAATTGCTGAGAATCCTGTCTCACTAATCGCCGAGACAGAATTGAACCCTAACAAATCAGTTTTCAGTATCAAAAGTCGTTGAAGAAAGTAATAACGACAGACCGGGAATTCTTTTTTTTTCTATTGCTAAAAATTATGCGTATGCATTGATCGTTCGATTTCTTTTTATAAACCTAAATTCGTCTTACTAGAAGATCGTCACATTATTATATTAGTATTATTCAATTCGCAAAATCATTCGCATCGAAAAGCCGTTTACGTTTGCACTAAACTTTTTATACACCATCTCCAGTTTCTCAGAGACTCTCTAAACTGTTGCCCACAACAGCTCCTTTCCGCACTCATTACAGTATCAGATTTGCACAAGGGCATCGGGAAACAGTACCAAATATTTGCCGGACCAACACATTTAAACGTAGCATATTTGTGCAGCTCCGATTGGTAAAAAGCAACGAATGATCTTCCAACAAATTCGAATGGGTGCGCCGAGTGACGACGAGCAGGACAGAGACGCCGAGTTGATCGACGACCTCACGAATTCTGATCACTGTGGAACGAAAAAGCATAAAGACTTGACGGGACTGGAGCAACCTCTAAGATTGCTTGAGGCTCATGGAATAACGATGATCCCTGTGGACAACGATGCGAGTATTGTGGAGAACGCCATGGAGAGTGGACGAACGGTGGTACTCACCGGTAAACGATTCTTCCTACTACCCGACATCGTTTCATCGAAATATCCATTTGTTTCTTTACGAAATCGTAATGTTCGTTTGTTTAGAGGCGGGTAAGTTGGCGCTCAATTTGACTAGATCCACCCCAACAATGGGCGTCAAGAGGCTTCACATGGGGTCACGACGAGGCAGCTCGAGGAAAGTTATAGCGATAAGGGCCGATCAGTTATTGGGTCACAGTCCAACAACTCTGACACCGCGCGGTCCTAACATACTAAAGAGGAGTACTGATAACAAGCAACCCGGAAAATTGTTCTTCACATCGTTTGGCAATAATGCAAACGCGATGGCCTCGATAACACCGGCCAAAGCTATAATCCCGTCGCCGAAGGTTGGTTCAACGCAATTGATAATTCTTTTTTCAAACGCTTTTGGTTTGCGCCCGGTGGGTCGGAAAGTGTCCTCGAAATGGTAGATGATGGTGTCTCAAAAATTGTAGATAGTCGTGTCCTAAGAATTGAAGACAAAATTATGTCTTCAAAATTGTAGTTACCTCCTGACGCGCATTAGCTTGTTGTTAAAATTGGTACAATTACAATGAAGGCTATGGCGTTAAAAAATTGTTTAACGATTGATAATCGGGGCCGTTCTTCTGTAAGATTGCAATTTTTGAAGCCTGTTGAACAAGCTGAGTTGAACAAGCTTTCCTTTCTACATTCATCTAGTAACTTAATACGATTAATACTAAAAGCAGAGACAGGAGTTGCTTAAGAGGGAGCCGCACACCTTCCTGGGTGATAGTTTCCCATGGATTTCCGAAACGACTCTTCGGAATTTCATGAAATTTGACCAGACAATGTCAAATTGACAGACGAATGGCAATCTTCCCCCAAAATTTGTGAAAACGAAGAAAAAAATCACAGATCGTATTACCACGCGAGCGTCGTGATGAAAATGCTGTAAAATAACAAGTTTGGTTAAAATCACGATTTGGAGGGGAGAAGAGCAGCATAGCCATATTTAGAACACACATTTTGGGACCTCAACCTTTTGATTCTGTCACATAATTTAGGGAAACCATAATTTGCAGATATCTCGAAATTCGGTGTGTACGTATGTACGTATACATACTCATGTCGAAGAATAAGTCCGCGAGAGTCCGGTAAGCCCCGATGGGGGCTTACCGGACGCTAGCGATAATGTTGCCTGGCGATCGATAGCCGCAGCTCGCGCTAATTTTGTTTTACCGACGAGAGCCGAGGCTGTCGAAGTTTTATCGTGGGTGCGGCCCCCTTTTAAGCAACCACGCTATATCGAACTGAACGATATTAAATACCCGGCGAAAAGACACGCCTCTAAGCATTATGTGCATCAAAGGAAAGATTCAATTTTCACCACCTTACCTTACCAATCGCTATCACTATCCATGTGTTTCATGTCAGCCCAAACAGATCATCGCACATATGTCTAACGTCCCAAGCGCGTATTCATTTTTGCAGAAAAAACTTCTAAGCGTGCCGCCGAGCGTCACGAAACCCATGGTACTTCACCTGGACGATGATATCGAGGAGATTACCGAAGACGTAAATTCAGCGGAGGAGAGCAACGAACCTGTGATGGATATTGCGTTATTGAATCGCCAATTGCAGGAGGCAAGAAGACAAGCGGCCGAATACAGAAAGCAGCTTTTGAAGAAGGAAGAGGAGGCGGAAATTTACAAGCAACAATTAAAAAATATAACGGCTCAAAAGGCCCTGAAGTGATCTTTTTTTTCATTTGAATATATTCATATAAATATGTAAAAATGAATGATACGTCGTTTATACCGTGAGTTTTCGAGTGTAACGAATATTGGTGGAACGACAACGATCATCGTTCACGCCTTATCGGTTTCGTAGACTGTTTACGGATTCAGGATGTGGTGAACATCCACAAAGTTTCTACCATGAATTCCACATAGCACGTGCACGTGTAACGTTAGCGTGCGTAACCCCAGGTGGAAAGCAGTACAACGCGAGTGAGGAGGCATATGGTTCTTTATATTTCATTTGATTTTTCTTTCGTTTTATAAAGTCTATTTTCGTTTTCTTAAGGCGCTCCTTATTATAATTTTTAAGGTCCAATTGCATGGGACGGTGAAATAGTCTTCGGCAAATCCAATCCGTCTCTTTACGAGAACCCTCATTTGTAATAACATTACGCATCATAACAAAAATATGCATATCCAAGAGTGCCAATCTTTCATTCCCATTACGATCGCGTGAATCAAACAGCTCCAACTCTTTAATCTCCTTTTTCTGCTCTCCGATTTTTCTTTGATTATCTTTATCGGTTAACATTTTTATACAAAAGTTTATTGCAAGCGTACACGGCAAAATATTCATAGAAAGAAAGAGGGAGAAGGCGAGAGAGAGGAAGGGACAAACTGACTATTATTTTTGTGTACAGCAGTTGGCGCTCCGTTTTTTTCTTCTGTTTTATTTCTTACGCAGATGAAGAATTTTGTACAGACCGCAATTGTGATTTCCGAACATTACTTATGTATAGATTGTTGTAATATACATTGCGGGGATTGTGAAAGCCCCAACGAAAGAGACTAGACAAGTAATAAAACAAGAAAAGAAGAAATCGGTTTATGACCAATCGTTGATTGTTATTCGGGTCACTTCCGGTTTAGGCTAAAGATTCAATAAATGTAAAAAAAAAAGGATTACGAATAGCTCTTACTGGCGAGAAAATATTTCAGTTTTCATATAATTGTATCGCTAACATCGTCCTAGCATTTTTTTATACACAGAGGTACAGAATCAACGTATCTTATATACCGTGAAAATTATTTTCATAATAAAAAACAGTACGTATTAACCACAAAAAAGGCGTTCCTAATCTTGCACCGCTGTAAATTCGCGAGGATATGATTTTCAATATAGATGTAATTACATTTACTACCTGGATGGAATAAAATTCATTTAAAAATATATTTCCGTCTGAATGGGCAATAACGTACATTCCAAAATTGAGCGCACTCCGCATCCATTCCCGATACATTTCGTTTCTTTCGTTATTGACGTTACATGAAAAAATGTAAAGCGAAAGTATATATAAATCGACTCAGGAAACGAAGTAAAAAGAACTTGTTATTCTAATACACATATATATATATATATTAGTGCCAAAAGTGTACAATTGCAATTTTGTATGGACGTCCGTTTTGGTAATAAATTGGGATTGCGGTCCTAATCCTATGAATTTTGAAAGTCGCATTATTTCGATAGCAAAGTGCATTTTGTCTAGCGCAACCTTTTGATTCACAATTCGTGCATGTTCGACTGTAGGTAAAAGAAATATCTCATTGTTTTTCTAAAGCCCCTGATACATTCCATTGAAAATGCAAATTTCTTCGAAGCGTCCTCTGGAACTTTGTTGGTCTTTCAATTTTGTCCTTGGACAATTTTTTTTTAAGACATCCAATTTTACGCAGTGTTGAGTACGAGGACAATTTCCTACCGTGATGCAAAGTTGAACGCGTATACATGTACAGACGTGCAACGCATTATCTATCATATTTCACATTTGGGGCGAAATATACGGCCATTACAAAAATGCGAATATTATTATCACGTCGTAATTGAAAATAATGCGCTATCGTTGCGTACCCGAATGAACCTCGTCACAAGTTCAGCAACGGATATTCCCTGGCACGCGTTCCCGGGTACCAAAATGTTATCTGTACGACATCCGAAAGATATCGCGCATCGGATATGGATAACTTTTTAGTCGTCCAAAAAGACACCGTTTAGTGATACAAAATGTATCATTTATGTCCACTTGGCAGATAACTTATTAGCATCCTTCGGTCAACTATCAGGCATCTTTCAATAGTTCACGGATTGTCAGCAAAAGGTTGATTCTTATTGGTTGTCGGTAAGTTAGCTTAAAGACATGGCACAAAACTGTCAAGATATCGCTGGTATCCAAAAGTTGTCCCATAGGCAATCAAATAATGTTGACAAAACGGCATCGAAGAGTTATCGTAAAGATGTAGATTTATTGCCGAAAATGGATATATATATATATATATGTTCCATCCATTTCTTTATAGAAATGAACTTATTAACAGTCTAGAATATTTAATATAGCTCAATATTTCCAAATTGTAATTATTGTATGATAAGCATGAAAGATAACTTTTTTATTACTTTGAAACCAAACGTATACATTCTGAGTCGCAACAAAAACTTAGATCCCTCATGCTTACCATATAATAATCGCGATTGGGTAATGTTACAAATATGCCAGCCTGTAATAAGTTAATTTTTATAATAAATTGATTAAATATAATTCAATTAGTTGTTAAGTAGGCTGGGACAGAATATTACAGAAACATAGACATTCCGAAGGAAATACTATTTAAGAGGGAGCCGCACAACTCTCCCCACTCGGCCACCGATCAGGGTGATAGTTTTCCACGGATTTCCTAAATGGCTCTTCAGAATTTCATGAAATTTAACCAGACAATGTCAAACTAATAGATAAATGGCTGTCTTCTCTCGAAATTTCTCAAATCAAAAAATAAAAATTACAGATTGTGTTACCACGCGAGCGTCGTGATTAAAATGCTGTAAAATAAAAAGTTTGGTTAATATCACGATTTGGAGGTAAGAAGAGCCGCGCAGCCATATTCGAAGCACACATTTTAGGACCTCAACCATTTAATTTTGTCACATATTTTTGGGGATCCGTGGGGAACCATAATTTGTAGGTATTTGTTTACGATTTGGAGAAAATATCGTCCGAGATTTGTGACATTTAGTTCCGGCGAATGCCAGCGCGGCGCACATAGCAAAATTTTCGGTGTTACGTATGTACGTATACATACTATACACGAAGCCCGCCGGGGCTTTCCGGATGCTAGCGACAATCTTGCCTCGCGGTGAATAGATGTCGCCCGCGCTAATTTTGTTTTATCGACGCGAGCCGAGGCTGCGTCGAAGTTTTGTCGCGGGTGCGGCCCCCTCTTAACATGATGTCGTTGGAAAGATGTTCTATCCTATGGTAATGTCTTAAAGAGAACCTAAGAACGATAACTTATCGGCGTCAATTGGACTTTAATGCTACCTGAGTTGGTAAGCGTTACGCGCATACCGTGGTAGGAGGCAGTGAGGAGCTGCCGCCGTCGCGTGTACGCGCGTGCGAGTCGATTGAACGTTTATAGCGTGTTTCTATGTGCGTACTTTGTTTCCTTTATCTTCACTACGAAATAAAGATGAAATGTATTTTAAAGATATAGCAGGTGTAGTAAAAAGAAATGCATTATTTTCTGGAGGCAACCAATCTAGAAGCTGTCGCAAAAGTTGGCTTAGTAGGAAGTCCCATCTTTCTAACGCCATCTAGTGTAACCGTTACTTATACAACTTATAAATGCGAGATACAGGATAACTAAAGCACTCTAATGGAAAAGTCATGGATTTCTTTTTACTACACCTGATATATAAAAAACAAACTTTTTACTACACCCGATATATGAAATAAGAAACACGGAAGAATGTCCGTGTTTTGTGATGTTGATATTTAGTATCATTATTTTCTGACTTTTTCGGCGAACTGCCATTGTTCACGTTATAAAAATTAGTGGCACTGATAAGGGCCGTTTTGCATTGTGCAGCTATAGATGGTCAAGATGTTCTCCATTTTGTTACATGCCAATTTGGGCACAGCGGACAACATTTTGTCACAGAGAAAAAGCAAGGACCACATTGTCTGTGGTTGCATTGCACACAGTTTTTTCTTCAGACACTGGAATAGGAAAAAATTCAACGGTGATAAACCTGGAGTGCTATGGGAAAATAAAATTGTTCGGAATAATAAGAAAACCACAAATGGAAAATACTAATGCATTTGAATAAGTATCAGGGAGCCCCTTTTTATGATTAATGAATCCAGAAGGCATCCAAGTATCCTCTCAGAACTAGAGGATATTTGCTTTTAACAAAAGGAACTAAAGATACTTTCCACTTTGATACAACAGTAGTTGTAAAAGTGAAGAATAATTATTACCACGTTGTAAAAACGAAGAATAATTATCTTTTCAAGGGGTTAATACTTTCGCACTATCTACTCATTCTGAAAGGATCCTCAAAAAGCCCGATGACTTAGTCAAGAAACATGGCCCCTCAAATATTCATTTATGGCCAGTGATATTGGATATTGCAGACATGGTAGAGCCTAGGATTTTGTTACACCTACCAGCTTTGGATGCACTGGTTGAAGATTCGCTGACTAAAGATTTAAAAAATTCGGCACAAATCTCACTACTTCTGGGTGCAAGATCATGTATCGGTGTCAGTCGGTACAGATGCAAGTGATTCTGTCGGAGAATCCGATGAACCGTACATTTACTCATGTTTAAATTTCTGACAATCTGCGAAGCGCTCATTTGGGGATCACCTGGAACCTCCTGTGATCCATTAGTCGTTGAGACCACAGCTACCCGCTCTATGCCGGAAGGAACCAAACAGTTTTCTTCAGGCCCTCTGTGATGGAGGTCGATGAAAACGTGCGAGGACGTATATCGCTGAAGACGATAAACGTAAACATAGCATTCTGCTGCTAATGCTGCACAATCCTCACGCAATCTATAATAAAAATGCAAGCGATTCTCCGAAATCGAGAAAGGCATTTTTAAAAATATTGTTGGGCACGAGGCAAAAATTACGATTAACTGTAAGTACGCAAGTATTGGTTAAATCACCTTACTGTGAAAGAGGTTGTAAAATACAGCATGGCCATCGAAAAGTAATCGTGAATGGTCTATCATAGCGAATATGTACTAATGAAGTGGTACGATATAACAGTGCGACGAAACAGCGTCAGCTAATGGAGGTAGGAAAGAGTTCTCAACCGATTGAGTGCCACTGTTGCGTCGTGTATATCAAGAGCGGCCGAACGGCGGCGCGCGTATACCCGATGAGCGAAGTGGCGGTCGGGAGAGGGGAGCCGCAGCGCTCGCGTTGTCTATACGCTTCTCTTCTACCGAACACGCACTCTATGATCGTACGAAAGCGTTTCAATGCAGGATATATCGTACGTGCGATAAAAATGTCAATAAAGTTGACGAAAAAACGTAGCGTCGTTTATCGCAAAAGCGAGATTTTTTGGACGAAGTAGCGATAAAGGGAGGGCGTGCGAGAGAGTGGTCCGATGGTGTTTCACGCGTGTGGTATCGTTGAGCATACAGTGGTGTCGTATGTCGGTGAGAAACGGATTAACAACGAGCGAACGAGCGCAAGAGGAGGACGAGTGTAATATCTCGGTGTTCGCGATGAGCGGTGGGAGTAGGAGCGAGAAGGATTCCGTGTAGTGTACACAAATGCGCGCGCGCGCGTGTGTGCGTGTGTGTGTGTGACGTGTATACCGACTACGTATAATAATGAAGAAAAAATAAGAGAAAGTGAAGAAGAGTGCGAGATATACGGCGAAAAGAAATGGAGGAAGCGAAGAAGTGAAAGATATTAAGTGCGCGTGGTGTAACGGAAGACCGGGAGTACTAGAAGGACGAAAAGACGAAAAAGGTGGAGGAGGTGGGTGAGGCGGTTTGGAGAAGGTGGCATATACGCATATACAAAGATAGCGCGCACCAGGGACAGGGAGGGAGAGAGAGGGAGAGAGAGAGAGAGAGTGTGTGAGAGAGAGCGTGAGCGCAGTGAATAGTGTCGAGTCCACGGCGGAGAGAGGAAAGGAGGGAGGTGTGGTGGATTTTTAGTGCGGGTGCTTAAACGCCTAGTGCCCAGAGTGCCAGTGTCGCCGAGCGTCCAGGGCAACCCGGCGTCTTGCGTGTTTTCCGCGTGTCTACTCGAGCACGCATATTCGTGCAGTATCTTTTTACGATTCTGTCCGCATATGCGATTCTCACGACAAAAGTGAAAAAGAAAAAAAACAATAAAAAGAAAAAGCAAATAAATATCCCCTCGCCGCGCCAAAAAAGAAACATGAGTCGTCAAGCCGCCTAGCAGTTTCCGTAGTGCAATAGACGGATTGTATATAGTTGGATTGCGCGAGTCTCTCTGGCTTCGCGGCGACGGCGGTTCGGGTGGGGGCGGCCGGGGGAGGGGGGCAGGACACACAAGCGAGAGCGGCGGAAAAATGGCGTCGGATAACGAAGCCTCCTGCGTGAGTGACCCAAATTTTGCCGTCATATGCTCGTTTCTCAAGTGTTTCGGTAAATCTTGCGGCATCAATTATCCGGACATCGCGAAACTCCAGGAGATGCTCGAGGATTCACAAGAAGGTGAGGAGGGTGTTTGTGAGCAACGTTTCGCTTCCGCGGGGGGGAGATGTTTTTGCGCGCGCCAGTAACACCAAGTCTTCCATCCCTCTCTATCGCGCTCTTTCGTTCTCCCCCGCTCTCCACGCTACTGAGCTTCCCCTCTCCATTTCGCTTCTTACGGCCCGGTTTACAAATGCAAGTTCTCTTATTCTATCTCACTTCCTCTCTATATCTCTTTCTCTATTTTTTTGCGTTGTGATTCTCATGGCCGCCGAAATGTTTAGATTTTTCCGTTTTGCAACTATTTTTATTTCACTTGGATATTCGTTTTCTCATATGTACGCGCTATTTTCTTCGTAACTTTGGCTTCCGACTGCGGATCGATTATCTTCATCACCCACTGTCTCTAAATCTTGTCCAGGTCTGATCAGTGTAAGAACCACGGGAATTCCAAACGTCGCTCGCTTATACGCTACTGACAGCTAGATCGCGACACGCAACCCATTAATATCACTTCCGCTTTACATCTTCGGTTGTTGCATCTCGATCGTGATCAACCTCTCATGTCGTACCTGATTATGCATCAACGATTGTCGTTTATTGTTGTCGTGCCGAAAGTATTCTTCCTGTTTTGTTTTTCATAGATGCTCAATTCCCATTTGTCGTTGGGTTATCTTTTGCTCCTCCCACCACCCTACTCGCGACCAATCGCTCGTCGCACCGCTTCGAACGGGCATATCATTTCGAATCGCTGCGCTCCTTTTCGTTGATGAATTCTCTATGGCGCGAAAATCTCACGAATTCAAATCTTCGAAGAAATAACGAAATCCGACGACTCGGACGTTCTGTTAAATTGATTTTGTTTCTATGCTGACTATTTGTGGGTGCTGTTACGTGACTTAACCTTCGATTGTTTTACTTGTTTCTTTCGCAGTTCCTCAACAGCTAATAGAATTGCACATAAAATTATTACGGAAATTGCGGAAAACTGTGTCGCCGGAAAAATGGGAGAGAGCACTGGTGAAGTTTTGTCACACGTATTCCAATCAGGATGGTTGGGAATTGGAAAGATTTGGATACAAGAAAGCCCGTGTCGGGGTCAAACTTCGCTTACTCAAGGTAATCTCCAATGTTCTTCTGGCGGTCGGATAGCAAGCCATGATGCAATTTACTCATAATGGATTTTCTGCCTCAGATGCTTCTGGAAGCACAGTTCGACTCGAACACAAGGTTCAAGCTCGAAGTCAACAAATTGGCAGCAGAAGAGCTACGGGTCGAACCTTTGGGACGTGACAAAACTGGCTTGGCTTACTGGTTTCAACTGGACGATGAGTGTAACATTAGAGTGTATCGAGAGGATTTGGACGAAGAGAACTGGGAATTAGTTGCACGGTAAATACAAAAGATTTACTGTGACAGTCATTGCTGTTTGATTAACGAACATTTCTTTAAGTAAATTGCTACTTTTGTGTGTCATTAAAATGTTATTGTTGTACGGTATACTTCTGATGAGCTCGTTTGAACATATGACATTCTGTTGTACGTCAGGCAATGCATCGTCCGGAACGTTAGAAATCTGAAGGCTGTCTCCCTGGCGCTTACTAGACGGATGGTTTATTAATGTTGAAAAGAGCAGATGAACCATGCCTCTATGTGAACGATAGAAAAAGTTTCTTTGGCTCTGAGAAATCTGTTTACAAAACTATGTATTCGGCTTTTTGTGAGGTGTAAAAAAAAGGTGCTGTTCTAACGGGAAAATAGACCTTGAAGTATTGAGCATAAAGGATGAACAATTTTTTGCTGAATTTTTCTTACCCCTGCTCGTGGAAGAAAGTCCATGAAGCGAGTGTCCAGGCATCTTGCCAAAAATATATAATTTCGAAATGAAACATATAATTTTCGAAATGAAAGTATTTGAATTTGACTGAAAATCTACACCAACACATAGATTAACAAATATTATCAGGGTTTCGATAATTTTTTTTCATTTTGGATATTAACAGCACATCTGTAGCAAATATATTTTACTGGGTGAATTGCGATGACTTTACACTCAAAAGAATACCGCTTCTATACGAATAATAGTCGGTTCCGGATGTGAAATAAAACTAGTGCCGTCTTTGTTCATCAGTGATCGCGAGGGTGTGGTGAATCTGATAAACTCATTGACGGACGGCGAGGGAGGACCAATTCCGGTGAACGAGGATAGCAGCAACAGTCTCGGTATATCGGAGAAGCCGATAATTGATACGGGTCAAGTGGAAGCGTCTCCTGATAATTCAGATGAGGAAACGAGGCTGGAAAGTGGCACCAATGCCGTTACGGAATCGAAGATCGAGGACGAAGCGCCGACGATTCCAAATGGCAAAGTCATCGATACGCCGAAAGTGGGAGACGATAGTGTCGCGAACAAAGTGAACGGCGAGGAGATTGGGGAGAACGAGGTTGAGGGAGAGGAAGACGAGGATGATGATGAGGTGGGAGATGAAGACGATGATGAAGCGAGTACCGAGGAGAGTGCAAAGGCAAATTCCGAGGGGGAAGAGGAGGAGGAAGATGAAGACGAAGAAGAGGAGGAAGAGGAAGAAGAAGAAGAAGAGGAGGAGGAGGAGGAGGATGAGGAGGAGGAGGAGGAAATGGCAGTAGCAGCTGAGGAAAATTCTCAAGATGGACCGATTATACAGAATCAAACTCCTAAAGTTATCGCGTCCGCGAAATTCGTGGATAATAAAGTATCAGCAGTGACAGTTGAGGCAAAGCAGACTGTCGATAAACCGCTCCGGATACCTTGGAAAGTTTCAATTTCCGAGGTAAACGAAGCCCACAAAGCTCCCATAGCCACGGATTCTTTGCAAGTACCAAAAGCAGCAATGGTCGCGAAGCCTACACCTCCAGTCGATTCAGTTCAAATGAAATCGATCGAGACACCGGTGATTACTACGTCGCCCCTTAAGTTGGTCAATATCCAGGATTTGCAGAATCCCGTTGAGGATCGGGTAGTCCAGAGGGACGAAAAGTATTCCGTAAAGTCGTCTCTTTGTTTCCCAGTGTCTGAATCAACGCTGCCCATACACTCAAAATATCCGATAAAACCTATCGACCAGCTGGCAGCGAACCTTTCGCGCATACAGTCGGAAAAACTGGAGAAACCTGGTGCGGCGAAGCTGTTGGAGAAGATTGCTGAGAATTTGGCACGTGCGGGCAGCGCCCAAGGTACTCTGGTGAACGGTGACGAAGACAAAGTACAGGATCTCGTGGCTCGTGTTACGGCCGACAAACCGAGCCTCGGTGTGTTACCAGTGACGACGACCGCGAGTACGAGGAGTAGTCAGCGCGGGATAAATCTGTCGACTTCGCCACGGGGATGGGAAACGGCCGATCACACGAGGCCCCCGGTTGATTACACAGGCATCGACCTGTCGAGCCGCAAACCTTCCAAAAGCACCGAGCCGGTACACCTCGGGTCTTACAGAACTCAAGAATTTCAGCATCGTGAAATGGATCTCAGTACGAGAAAGGCCGGAAAACCGGAAGTGGTCGGTGTTGGTATGCCGTACGACTCGCGCACGGTGATACTGCGTAGTCATGGGTTAGTGACGGATCTGAGCAAGAAACAGATGTACGGGGCATACGAGATGCCTCCGGCGGGTGGTTATCACGCTAGCGCGAGGATGGCGCCCAAGGAGGATCACAGATTACCGAATTACACGATCCTGCCGGATCCAAGTAAGATCGCTTCGATGAGAATGGCCGGTGGACCGTTGAAACGACCACTCGAGATGGTCGAGGATCATTCGCAGCAACAACAACAGGAGATTCTCAAGAGAATGAGGAGTGAGGGTATCGCGATGAGAAATGCGATTGAGAAGAGATCAGCGCCGATGATGAGCGCGCTCAGACGCGACGACATTGTTGGCCCGGCGACCGAGGAGCCTGTCATGATGGTGCAAGGTGAAGGTTCCGGGAGTGACTGCGACGCCGTTAATCCCGGTCTCGGTGACGCGATCGAGGAACAAGTCTTATTTTTCTATGGCGAGGGTGCCGGGCACGAGTGCGACACCGGTAATCCCGGTGAGGACACGTCTCCCGACAATAAGGAAAGCAACGAATCAAAAACGGAGGGCTGCAGCGACGTCACGACGAGCTTCTCACCGGCGAAGCAGCTAATGAATACCGACGCTAACGTGAACGAAGCCTCGAGCCGTGACAGCAACGAGTCGCCCCTGCGAATCAACGCGAATTATTCGACCACGAGTGGCAGCAGTGGAGGCGTTGCGGCCATCGGTACGACCGATCACTGTCAATCCACTGTCGTCTCCTCACCGTCCCCCAAAGCAAAGTTCAAACCGACCCTCGGGGTTCAAGTGATTCCCCGAACTAGCCACGGAAGTGGTTTGCCGAAAAAATTGTCACGCTGGGACGTTGGGAGGCCCGAGGAGAAACCTGAGTGTGACAGCAGCATCGTATCCAGCGACGAAAACATATCAACTGACGATACTCGCGGAGAAGGTGACAGCAGCCTCGGGGAACATCCGAAAATTCGAATTGACGCGTCGAGTACGAGCGACGAACGACTCGAAAGACGATCCGAGAGCGATCAAATTACGAGCACATCGAATCAAAATTTTGCGACGAGCAATCTCGTCGTCTCCTCGTCGCGTACATGCCCCAACGAGGACGGCGTACCTGATCCTGAACAGGTCTATCGACCCACTCAACCCGACAGTTCACTGTCCAGTGACCTCGCGCACTCGAGTGTTAACGAGTGTGAAACCAAAGAGACGGAAGTCTCGGAAGCGGAACAATGCGATTCCTCGATCGCGACTGAAAACGCTACACCGTCATCACCTATCGAAACCCCGGAATTCGTCCTGTTGACGATGAGGGAAGGTCTCGATCGCGATGAGGCGAAAACGTCCGTCTCTTCGAAACTTGATGGCACCACCACCGACAAAGTTCAAGCCGTTCTCGACGACTCGCCACCGCGTTTTTTCTTCGGTCCAAATTGCGTTTCTTACAGCTCGAAGAGTGACGAATTAAGGTCAAACGACTTACCAACTACTTCCGTAAATGATACGACGACCGACTCGGGCACCGAGCTCGACGATAAACTATTATCCGCCAAGATTGACGAGACGGAAAAATTGGAATCATCGACTTCCTCTTGCGGAAGCAATAATGATACAAGATTGAAAAACGTCGATATCGTGGACGACAGTTCGGTGGCGAATTCTATTGATAAAGTTCCGAAAATCGAATCGCTCGGCAGCTCCGATTTTACGGTACAGCCGTTCCCGCTGCCGCAAAAAGTGGACGACGGACTTTCCGCCCGGCCGATAAACGAGAACTTGGTCTCACGGAAAACCGTAGAAGAAAATATTGATACCTCCGATCGAGCGGAAATCGAAGGAAGAGACGATGCGAAGCGGACAGAGACAGAATCGGAGGAAGCATCGATTTGCCAAAAAGAAAGAGGGGTAGAAGACTCGAACGCGGCAAGGGTGGAGACGATCGAATCCTCGACGAAGGATTCGACGCAAGCCGAGTGCTCAAGAGGTGACCGGCCCGATAAGTCACCGGAAGTAGCCCGTGTAGAATCTCCTGGAAGTCACGGAGACGGACTGGCCGACGCGATTAACCTAACGGAAGTGTCACGAGCGGAGAACGTAGATCCGGTTCCTAGCAACGATGAAATTCCGGGTACGACTTTCGAAGAGGCAGCAGCCAGTTCGACGGATCCCAGGAGTCACATCGACGATAGTGCGCGCACGAACGAGATGAGCGACGATAAAGCTTCCGAGAGCAAAGATTCTTTATCGTGCGATCTCGACGAGAAAACGAAACAATCCCTAGAGTCAGAGGATAATTCGTTAACGACAAGGTCCATGAATATCAACGATGACACTGCGAACAATGAGCTCTGCAACGAGGACGCGCAAGATGGTTTCTCCAAGAGCTCTGAAATTGTTGATCTCGTGAAGGAAAATGTTCAATCGGTAGACGACACGAATCAACCACGCGATGTCGATTTTGATGAACAAGCTGAATCGAGGCCACGATCGGTCGAAGAATCGTCCGGTGATTCGGTTCCACTGAGCTCTTCCAGTTTGCCAGCTAATCCGGGCGAAGACTTGACGAACACCGAAATCTGCGAGGGTTCGGAGGTACTGGAGGAGTGCGACGCAGCTGGGAAAAAACCATCATTCGAAGGCACTGTGACGCCAGCTTCCATAGTTGATTCGAGCATTACTAAATCACCCGAAAGAATAAACATCCAGAGCAAAAAAGGGTTTCGCTCGACGAGTATTTTGCAATCGCAAGATTCTTACACCGACGATCTTTCGGAGAATCAGAGTTCGGTCGATCAAGATTCGAACGAGGCAATGGTCATAGACGATGAGATAACGGAATCAAACGAGTCAACGAAAAATCATGAGAAAGCAACGACTAGCAAAGAACACGTAAAGTCTTTGAATTTCAGGGATAAAGTTGGCACGACTGCTTCCGAGGATAAATCCGACTTGAGGGTCGAGGAAACTCGTCGCCTCGATGGTGAGTCGACCGAGCCTGATTCTTGCCAACAATTGCTGTCCTGCGAAAGTTTCAAAAAATCGGAGAACCCAAGTGATCCCAGCTCTCGAAATATCTACGCAAGTACGACCAACGCGATACCGGATAAAACTGAGGATTTAGAAGATAACAGCATATCCACGGTTGTCAAGCAAGCCGAGGAAAAAAGTTTAAATATACCAGCACAACTTTTGGTTACTGCTGATACGAATGCCAATGTAACGATGCCCAAGGACGAGGGTGCCGTATGTGCGCAGTCTTCTATCGTACCGAATTACGTTTGCAGTGACGAATACGAGGCAAGCGACGACGGGGTACCGGAAAATGAGAAACTCTCGAATAATGCAATCTCGAATATTCTTTTAGCGGAGAACGACGAGGGAGTGTCAAGGCTTCCGGTATATAATGAATCGAAGGAAAATGAAGAGCCCGCGGAGAATAACCTAGAGAATAAAAGACCTTGCCAAATTGAGGAAAAACACCTCGAGGCGCAACCAAAAGCTCTCACGGGCGATAATAATAAGAATAACACGCAAGCTGATCCAGGGGACGCAAATAAAGAAATGCAGATTCCTGAGGTCTCGAAGGAAAGTGTCGAAAGGCAGGGAGACGATGGCGGTAAGATTTCCATCGAAAGGATAGAAGCCTCGATCGAGAAGGGAGAACCGAAAATTAGCCGCATCCCGGCCGTTCCGCCCAACGATGTTGTCGAAAAATCGATTGATCCACTCGCAAGTACGCATGACAAACGTACGGAAACGGATAAAGACACTGTCATGAATGAGAGCGCAATATCGGGCAAAGTTTCCAGTACAATAGTTTCTGGACCAAAAGATCTTGGGTTAGATTCAGGACAGTTGGAAACTGCGAGAAAAGAACAGTTTGCGGATGGAACCTTGAGCATCGTTCCCGCGATGCAATCAGAGCCGCAGGAGAAATCCTTCGAGTTTCTGAGTTCTCGGAGTTCGATAACGAATCGCGCCGTTGCAGAAAGCACCGAACTAACGTCGAACGTTTCGAATAAAAAAGATGGGTTCGAAAATGCGAACTTGCATCGAGAGTTCAAACCGGAAAGTACCGTGGATAATTCCAGACGCGACGAGATCAACGAGCGACTCGTTGATACCTCCATGCAAAATTCGCGAGAAGCGACACTCATCGAAAAACCGCATATTCCGATTTCCACCATTTCCGGTCTGTCAGAAATTTCTCTTCAACCGACCGACGCTAAAGTGCGCGCAGCAACAGGGCCTGCGAACACCTCGAAAGAATCCGAGGCTGCAGAAGCGAGCATAGAAACGCCGACGTTCCCCTCGATTCACGTCACCAGCGATAAAACGAGCGACAATAATTCCGTGAGCGAGGCTCCTTTCCCTCTTGTTATGCTCGAAGAAAACGTCGAGGCTTTATCGTCGAAAAACGAATTGAAGAAAGAGACGAGCAAGCGTATGCACGATTTAACGGATGTCGATGATTTTCCACCGAGGAAATCGAAACCGCCAAACGTTGACGTCGTCAGCGAGTTCACGGCTTGTCGTTTCACCGACGAGAAAAACACGATCGGCGAAGAAAACAAATTCACAGAGAGTTCCTCTATGACGACTCAAATAGCAACGATCGTTCAATCATTCGGCGTTGATCACCAACATAAAATTTCACCGATTACCCTGCAGCAGGAAACCGAACCTTCCAAAAGAATAACGAATCATGAAGCGACGCAAAGTCTCGAAGAGTGCGATAAAGATGCAATACAGACGACAGCGGAGCTCAGGTCCTCCGAAATTCAAAGTGTCGACATAAAGTGCGTCGATTTGGAATCCGACGATTCGATGGGTATGGATAACCAGGGCGTATTCGATACGCCTGTCGATGACGTTGATCCTCTTGCTTGCGCGGAGCTGGACTTCATCAAACGTTCGAATGTCGAGGAACCGACGGCTCCCAGGATCGGTATACGCGTCAAACCGGTCGCCGATCTCGTTTACGAAGGCTGGAAACTCGATTCGCCCGACCCGCCCAGCGTAGTTCAAAACGTGATGCGCAAACGTCGGAACAGCGCGAATAACGACTCCAATCCTGAAGACGGCACCGCGAGGCAGCAGGAAGAAGACGGTGAAACAGGCGGAAAGAGAATGAAACTACGCGGTAAAAGATCGCCGGACATGAAGCTTCGAAAAACCGTGGAAGCGAACCGTCCTGAAATCGTTAGCTCCGAGGACGAAGGCACCAAAATTCAACCGTCCATCGAAACCATTGAAATCAGGGACGACGATGACGAAGTCGTCGAGATTCCGACAACCACCGCGACGAGGATCGACAGAAAACCCCGCGGAAGGCCAAGGGGAAGACGGCGTCGCGGTAACAGATCCTTTCCCAGACCGAAACCGAAAAACAACGTTGAAAAACCACCCGAAGAAAATGTTGAAATCCTTACACCTGTTCCTGCTCCAGCCACTGAAGGTGCCGAAGGTCCAACGGAATCGAAGAAAAAACGGAAGAAAAGTAAGTTCTGCTTTTAGAATATTCTCTGGAATTCGAACATTTGACTTATTATTTGTATTTTGTTTATTATCGGATTAAGGTAGAAAAAATTCAGAGATCTAAAGAATCGATATTCAGGCAGTGCTCGTGATTTAAAAATGAAGGAAATCAATTAAACGATTCGATGAAAAGTATAAGCCGCTGGAGCGTTGTTAATGGAAATTCTTTTTTTTCATGGAGTCGCATACGCATCCATAATACAATTGCAACTGCGAACCGCAAATCATATCTGCTATCGTGCAGATCATAATCTGTATGATAGTTATCATCTGCATAATACCAGGTAAAAACATAGAGGATCTTTCAATAAATCAAGAAATCCTTGTACATTCGATTAGAGAATTTAGTTTGGAAGGTATCGCGGCAATTTCAAGCGAATGTCGAAACTTCCAATGAATAGAATTTATTCAACTCGCGGTACAAGCTGATTCGAACTAAAATAGTTTGAGTTTTGTTCAGAACAATTGTATTTTTCAAAATCTAACGTGGAATTCGAAACGTTAAAAAAACGAGGCCTTTCGACTATTCAGAATAGCATTGCGTTTTAGTGATTACGACATTGTGCATATTTCACTTTGTGGTGTTTAACATTTAAAAAAAAAACAGGAATTACCGAATCGGCATTTTACATTCTCGCCCTGGAGTTCAATGAAAACTTCTTAATTCTTTCTGATCTGTTTTTTTCCAGGAAAAATGGTTCTCGGTTTGGAGATCGGGATTGACATCGCGGTGCCGGAATCGCAAGGGGGTACTGGACCAGATGAGATCCCGGTTCGTCAATCGAGAAGGATTGCCCAATTGAAGATCAAGGAGGAGGCCGATAAGCGACGAATTGAGGACGAAACATGTGAAATCACGAGGGACAAGAAAGATCGAGAGGGTACGGAAAAAAAGAAGCGAAAGAAGCAAAAGTCCGAGAGCGAGGAAGAGCCGATAGTGATAGTAAAGGAAGTCGAGCGCGAAATAAAGTCGCGGAAAAAACGGAAGAAAAAGAAAATGTCGTCGACATTCAACGAGGCGAAGCCCTGGCAGAGTTCGTCGGGCTCAAGTAGCGACGACGAGGGTCAGGACGAAGAGGAGGAAGAAGAAATTGAGAGCGAGGGCTCGTTGTTGTTCAAGAGTGATCACGAATTTTCACCCGAGAGTGATCTCGAAAAAGACGCGGAATCTGAGCCACTTCGACGCGCGCGAACCGCTCGAAAAGAGAGCGATGTCGAGGAAGCTGATGACGAGTATGCCTGCCAAAAATGTGGGAAAGCCGATCATCCCGAATGGATTTTACTTTGTGACACTTGTGACCAGGGTTGGCACTGTTCCTGCCTCAGGCCAGCTCTTATGCTCATTCCGGAAGGAGATTGGTTCTGCCCACCCTGTCAGCACGTCAGTTCATTATTTCATCATTCACATCTTCGTAATTCCTACTCCAATGCTTTGACAGATTTACCAAATATAATTTATTTACAGTTTGTGCTGGTAAAAAAATTGCGGGAAAACTTGAAGATATTCGACCAAAATTCAAAGAGGCACGAGAATGAAGTTTTACGGAAAAAAAGATTGGCGTTCGTTGACATAAGTTTGGACAACGTTTTAAAGAGCGAACAAGCCTGTAGTTCGGGAGCCTCCAGTGCACAATCCGATAATGGTGAGTTTATTACAGAATCATGACTGCACAGTTAAAATAATTTTTTAGAACCTTCAAAATCGATCTTGCCTAAACGGAATTAACTATTTCTGTAAACTGATGTTTGTAGTGCTCGTGATTGTCAACAACGTATTTTACGAATCGAATCTCATGATATCGTGCTGATAGCAGATATCCACTGTCAGCCACCTCTAAAATGTGAATCAATCAGAATATTTAATTGCCATTTAGACGTGACATTCTTGTATTAAGAATGGAAATGAGAAGCGAGAAAGAACAATTATTTTAATCTTGTTCGGGGATTAAATTCTTGAATGAAGACCATACACACGAATTGTTTTTT
Source organism: Ophioninae sp. A BG-2022a (assembly GCA_030523105.1). Taxonomy (NCBI): domain Eukaryota; kingdom Metazoa; phylum Arthropoda; class Insecta; order Hymenoptera; family Ichneumonidae; species Ophioninae sp. A BG-2022a. Next base: position 38,882 of record JAPYZI010000161.1, on the reverse strand, counting down.
TTTTAATAGAAAAGCTCAAAGAGGCATGCTAATCGCATAACGCCGTATGCGTATAATATTTTGATTTGCCACCTTCGCAGACTCCTCGTCGTCTTCGTCCGGATCAAGCTCGAGTAGTTCAAGCAGCGAAGACAGCGAGCCAGTTTATCAATTACGCGAGAGACGTTGCGCCAACACGTACAAATTCAACGAGTACGATGACATGATAAACGCGGCGATACAGGACGAGGTCGACGCCATCCAGGGGGCTGGCAATCAAGGTCGCGGCAAGGACATCGCGACGATAGTGAACGCCGAGAAAGAGGAAGCCCAGGCGGACGTATTGAAGACGAGGCAACAAGAGGACGACGAGGATGATGGGGCAAAAAAGTCGGAGAAGGATAGTGACGAGGATTATAAAATCGACAAGGAAGAAGTCGATGACGAAGATGAGGATCAAATGCGAAAGATATCAGGAAGGAAGAATTTTTCACGCAAGAAGCACCGGAAGCTCAATAGTCTGGACATCAGTAGTGAGGACGATCCCGAAAGTGACGAAGACTTCAAAGGCTCGAGTAGTGAGGAGGAGGAAGACTTGGATGATCAACTCGACTCTTCAGACGACTCGTTTGCTGCAAGCAAAAGACGTGGACGAAAAGGAGAATCCCGACCAGTGCGAAGATCCACGAGAGCAGCGAGGACTCGATACGACGCCAATTTCGGTAAATTATCATCGGATCTATACTGTACGATCTACCATGCATGAGTGATGAACGCTGTGATTTTCGTTTCGTATGATTACAGTCAACGACGACAGTGAAGACAGTGATCGCCCGAAGAGAAAAAAGTCGAGATCAATTTGGGAAGCAACCGAAAGTGAGGACAGCGATAATTCGTGGCGACAAAGAAAGAAGAAGCAAGTTTACATGTTTTGCGAAAAACACGCATTTCTCATTCATCCTCGATTTTATTTTCCTCTAATAACGTGTATTTATTTTGGTTCCCCTGTACCCCAAAGGAGTAGAACAGTGCCCGCGCCCCGATTACGCGCAACATCGAAAGCAAAGCCCCGGAAAAAGAAAAAGAGAAAACGCATAATAGAGTCCGACAATGTCAGCGACAACGAGGACGAGGAAAGGAACAGCGATGAAACTGGCGATGCTGAAGGTCGGCAACAAACCGAAGGCAACGAGGAGGAGACGAACAACGATGCAAAAATCAACACCGACAAAAATGAGGATGACGCAACTCCAGATAACGATGCTAAATCCGAAACTTCCAAAGTTGATGGAGAGAACCAAAAAAAGAAAAAGAAGGTAACGATGATAATTCAAATGGACATTCCAGGCCGCATACTCAGAATTAATTAAACAATCATGTTAACGCAGGAAACTACTCCTAAATCGAAAAAAGCTCCAGGTATCAGAAGAAAGGTGCGCTTACGAAAGGTTTATTAATTATATCACTGTGCCGAGTAAATCATCATAGTACTAAAAGGAGGATACTTTTCCTTTTACAGATAATTTACGGTGGTCTCGACGACGATGGGCCCAGACAAGAGGAAGAAACATTGTCGAGGCGAACGCGAGGTCGTAAGATCAATTACCAGGACATCATGGGATCCGACAGCGAGGAGGTAAGTTTTTTCCTTCTGGGAAACCTGTTCAATCGAAAAAAAAAACAAAGCTGCTTGCGTTACTTATCGCTGAAAATGCTGCGATATTGACGTTGCGTATTGTTTGTTAACACTTAACTTCATCAGGAGCTGAAAAAGGTTTTACGTAAAACGGAGGAAAGTGAGGATGAATTTGTTGTTAATGAGGGGGAAGAATTGAACGAGGACATCGAGAAAGATTCGGATTCAGGTAAAACGACTTCTTTGTATTTCAAGGAATAGCGTCGGTATGATCACACATATTTATTATTGTACATGTATATCTGCAGGTGATATATATTCGCCAAAGAAAGAAGTACCCAAGGGAAAAGCCAAGTCGCCGAAGAACAAAAAAGTTAAGAAGAGCAAAAGTCCAGCCGGTGTTAAAACACCAACCGACAATGGTACGCCGAAGCAACGTAAGAAGCCAGGTCCAAAGCCTGGCAGTAAGAACAAAGCGAAGGATCAGCAGTCATTGGTAGTATCCCCCATCCCAGTGAAGCCCAGCGACACGGATTCGGTATCTCGGGGAATAGACATGGAAGGTACGCGAGCGCCAGGACTGTTTAATCGAACGTGCGATTCGCACGCACGAGAATCGTGAAGATTGAATAACAAATTATCGTTTGTGTCGTCAGGCTCGACGATGTCAGCGACAGGATCGATGATAGGTGAGGTGCCCGAGGGTTCGCTGACCGGTCTGACTCCAGACGACATCAATGCTCTCGACGACGAGCAATTGGAGCAAATGATGATGGAAGACGAGGAATACGGCAGGCGGCAGCTCGAGCTAGCCGCGATCGAGATTGCGAAGAATAAGAAACAAGAAGAGCGAGAAGCGAAGAAATTGGAGAAGGCCCGGCTGAAAGCTCTGGAAATTCTTGCAGCCGAGCAACAGAGGGATCCGAACGCGGTTGACGGCACAGACGGCGAGATTCCGAAGAAGAAAAAACGAGGCCGTAGAAGCAAAGCGGAAATTCTTGCCGAACAGATGCGACGTGACGGTGTACCGAGTCTGATGAGCGGTAGTGTATTGCCTGCTGCTATCATACCCGCCGTCGTACCAACTACCATACCCACCGCAGAACCCGCAACCGTACCCGCCACTATGTCCGTTACTATGCCTGCTACGATGCCGGCTACCATGCCCGTCGCTATGCCTGTCACAATGCCGGCTACCATGCCTGCCGTCATACCCACAGTTGTACCCACTCTTGTTTCCGCCGTTATACCCGATGTACCACCGAGCAGCGTGTCACCCGGCATGGTCACAAGTCCGACTCTGCCAACGGTAGTGACGACACCGATGGAAATGGAGCGAAGTCCCGGTAGTCATATTCCAATGATGGCTGGACCGGACGGGCAACTCTTCAGTCCGGACTGCTCACCGTTAAAGCCGAAGAGACGAGGTCGTGGCAAAGGGAAGAAAACTCTTGCCCTGGAGGCGGCTCGTGCAGCGGAGGCCGCGGCGAAAGCGTCCGGTATCGATATAGGCCAACTCGGTCTTGTCGGAAGCGACTCGAATCCCGAAGTTAAATCGGACGACTTACCGAACGTCCCACCAACTCCAGGCAGCAGTACTTCAGGCTCGGCACCACCGACGCCACCGACGAGCGGAGTGGTCACGAGCCAGGGATTACCGCTCGCGCAATCACCGAATCAGCAACAAACACAGCAACAACAAGGACAGTCCGGGTATCCCCCCCTGCCGCCTAGTCAACAGTCTTCCGTGATCACGAGGATGCTGCAATCGCAGCCGGTCTCGAGTACGCCCCAATCATTCACCGCAGCGGCCGCCGCTATGGGTCATAAGTACTTTGGTGGCCCGAACGCGGCTGGTCAGATGATGACAGGACCGAGACCCAGCAATTACGACATGCCGCCCCGCGGCAGAATACCATCTCCGTACAGGCAATCGGGCCCGTCGTCGATGCCACCTCATTTCGCTGCGGTGCGCTCCGGAACTCCACCCATGAGGATGCGAGTCCCGGGGCCCCAGATATATCACACTGCTCACCACCCGATGGATCCTTCGCCCTCTGGCGGTGGGCCGATATCAATAAACAATCGCGACCGTAGCTCGCCGTTGGCATCTGTCCCGGCAATGATACCACCCGCGGCTCGAAGTCCTCTCGCCAAAGGTGGCCCAACGCCCCCACCACCACCGTACGTAAGGGGTGGTTCAGCCCACGCGAGGTTCCCCGAGAATCCGCAATTAGGACCGAGACATCAGATACCGCAATTCCCGAGCCCCTCGTCGGCTAACCACAACATGCAACAACAGTCGCCACCGCCGAATCGTGCACCAGGCAACTTCTCACCCTATCATCCACCGCCACCACCAAATTATCATTACGGTGCTTATCCCCCACCTCCCCCGATGACGACAGCGGACGACGCGGCCGCTTACCAGGGCTCCCCCTACTCGGCCGAACATTTCTCCACACCACCCGACAGCCAACCGCAGATACAAGCACCACCGCCACCGCCACCACCGACTCAGCAACCCGGGCCACCGCAACAGCATCCGAACGAATCCGCTCCCGGTAACAAGCAGTACGACGAGGAGGGTAGTGGCGAATTCGGCGGCCTCGTCTCCTACTTCAGCAGCCAACGGGAGGACGATCTCGACTCGTAGCATGAGTGAATCCTTGGCCAATCGTCTTAAAGTATGCGACGATTAACGCGCCGGTGTAACGTTACTGTCATTCACGGATGGAACCGGCCGCTCAGTTCCGTCGCGTTGTGGCTTTTAGACCCGCCCATCACCCTATCAGAATGGGAATAGTCCTGGATGACTGAGTGTCGGTCCGGCTAAAGGTTCGCGCTCGGCCATCGTTACAGCCACGCCGAGCCAAAAGGTGGAATCGCTCGCGATAATCCGTGAAGTAACTCGTACTTGTTTCTCATGTGCGGAGATAAAAAGAAACGGCTCAGTCGATAATCATTAGTGCTCATCTGACAGTTTTTACAACCAACGGAAGAGATTCGCGATAAAATTTACACTCAAGATAATTAAAACGAAATTGCGTATGCAGACGAAAAAGCCACTAAAGCGAACACGGTTAATGTCGAAAGGTTGGCCAAGTACCTGGTTTTTACAATACCGTCAATGTCCTCGTATACTTTAAAGCGTTCTATATTATTGTTAGTTCGATTAACAAAATCGGACTAACAAGGCAAGAAAAGAGCATCAAGTCTGTTTTCCGATGTTAAAAACGAGGACACTGTTGACGGCCGCGACTAAGGGCGACCGCAATAAGAGGGCGATGAGGTATTACGAGAGTTCACGAAGATAAAGATCTGATCCACGAATACTGAAAACATTAAGGATTGCGTGAGAGGATCGATAGGGGAAATATTTATAGGGAAGAAAATAATGAAATAGAGGGGAGTTAAAAGAGATATAACTTCCCGAATCCAAATCAATTTTAAGTTGTGTTTTAATTCCCTGATTATGACGAGCAGGAATGTATTATGCTGAAGCAAATCGGCCGTAATAACGACCGGGGGCAGGGGGGGGAGGAAAATGAAAAGCTATGAACATGTTCGGGCGTCACGCCGGTGTTATATGTATATATGTAAATAGGGTGATCCCTCTAGATTCTATATCTAGATTATGATATACACATATATCATATATATATAAATACAAATACAAATATAAATATATTACATGTATTATATATATAAACACAGTCAAGCAAAATACCATAAATTGAATAGTGCAAAGGGCACAAATGTAATATTTAAATTAAAAGAGACAAAAACACTGTAACGCGATAAGACATCTCGATTTTGATTTAAACAATACTAAACGCGATTAAACAAGAAAAAAGTAACAAATGGTGTGAAGACTACTACATATAACTATTTATAAAATGAGGAAAACAAAAAAACAGATTAAGAATTTATAATACGTCGTATATTGTATTTTACAGATTTTACTTGATACCTATTCTATAGTGATCATTAAATATAGTTATCAGTTGGCGGGAAGAATATGAGATCGACGCGGGCATCTCAGCTTGATGCGACTCGACCGGTGATTCTCCGCATGCAAAGATCGTTTAACGATTTAGTAACATGAAGCCGGAAGCTGCACGAGGGGGCGAGTGCTCGGGAGACAATTGCAAACATTTTGTTGTTTCAATTGTGTCATCGCGTTAGCCGTATGCCGAAAGGGGTTTCATATTCTTCAACGGCCTACGAAGCCAATAGCGGTGTTTCGCAGAATTCGAAAAAAAAAAAAAAAGAAAAAACACAACCATGTATCTGTTTAGTTATTGCAAGTATGCGCATACCTAATATAAATAGAAATTATTATAAATAAATGAAGAAAACAAAAAGGATATTACACTATATCTTTAGAATTAGCAGCTTGAAATAGTTTCCTTAACTCCAACTGAACGTTTGCGAAGAAAAGAAGAGAAAAAAAAAAACAAAACGAAAAATAATAATAATTTTATTATTTTTACACCTATACGATGTACTCTTTCGATTGTATGTCGTCTCAATGTACAATCTTTCTCTGTCTTTCTTCCCTAGACTCAATGTTTTTACGGCAAAGATTGCGCTTTTGGGACATTGCATCGTGTCGCGTAGGGGGATCCGTCTGTTATGCATATACATATATAAATATATTTGTAGAATGCATATATATTTATATACGATCTCTGTATGGCACTCTCTGGCGTACAGTGCCATACAGAGATCGCCCAGTCACTCGAAGGAGCGCTTCCGGTGCGCCGACAATTTGCCCCATCTCCGTACGTAAAAAGTCTAAAAGCAGGAGCAACACGTGTCGATCTACAGTTCTCAATGCTTTTCTATTTCTGTTTTCTTCCTTCAGTTATCGCGGGGACGTATAATTTAAGAGTTGCGGGTAAAATCGTGCATACAAAAAATGTATAACAAGATGGGCGTACAATTTGAGTCACACAAGTTGCCATTTGCAATTCTTAGAAAATTGGATTATTCACAAAAAGAATGACGGGAAGCCTTTTACGTTTATTCGGAGACATCCCACGAACAGACAATGTGATACAGTGCCTGCCTGCCCCTGCTCAACGCGGCCTTTGACACAATCAATTTTATTGCCAATCGATTCACCGTACACAAATTGCGGAAGCCGAGAAGGATGTCCGATAAAACCCTCGAAACCGTCGAACAAATGTGCGACGAAGAACAATGAAGCGAATGTCAGAATACATCATAATTTGATAACTATGAGTATTCCAATGTACTTTTTGTTCACAATGATGAAAGAAAAACGGAAAACAAAAAGATGTACCCTTAAGCGCAAACTATACCATAGTTATTCTACTACAAAAAAAATAGGAAAATGAAAAATGTGGTGCAGTTTGGCTTTCTTTTTATTGAAGGTTTACCAAACGCAATTATTATATTACATGTTGTAGCCCGTAATTGCAAACGTTTTGTAATAAAATCATTATACTGAACGGGTTTCTGTGACACATACTTGGATTAAGTCTCGTCCTGTGAGCCAAATGTTTTCGTCCTTTAATCCAACCGGCCTCTCTCATTTGATCTAGAAACGCTGTACAAACGTATGACTATATAAACAAGACTATATCATCGCGATAATTAAAACGTACAGAAACAACTGGCATGACAAGGGATTGGTGCGCGGAGCTTCGCGCTTCCGGTAAACGGGAACATTTCCTGTCAGGCGCCGGTGGAGGGAGTGAGTTGCTAGAGAACATACGAGACGTAGCGGAGTGGGGATGTCGAAAGGATCGACGAGTCCTCTAGCCTTCGGTTCGTTAGTCTATGGACTACTCACTTTAAAGGGACGACTTTTTAAATGGCGTCTTTCGTCGTATCGACAAAAAATACAAAACAAAGAAAAAAACAGTTACATCGAATCGAGGTGTAAATTCAATATTATAAACACCAACATAATACATATGTACTGTGGAAACAATAAAGTTTAATGAAACAAAAAGATAGTGCGTCTTACCTCGGTATATAGGCAGAGCCGTGGGATATATTTTTCTATGAAAAAGGATAAAATAAGAGAGGCAAGGAAATATCTTAACCCCTTCGTTGTACACGCGTACGAATGATGATTCGATTGTTTCTTCACGAGAAGTGCCCGTGAAACAACAAAGGAAGACCAGAAGATAGTTTCGAAATTAGCGAGAGTCCGAAATTCAGAGAAGAAAGCAGACTGAATCGCAGGAAAGATTAAGTATCGAGCCTAAATGGCCCTTTTATTCACGAGTATGTGGGACTCGACGATGTTCCTGAGTACCCTAACCCCAAAGTTTTACGTTGCTTTGACCGGCACCTCCTCCCTGATATCTGGTCTAATATTGATATTCGAGTGGTGGTACTTCCGAAAATACGGTACTTCCTTCATCGAGCAAGTGTCCCTCAATCACATATCGCCTTGGATAGGAGGTGGTGACAGCAGCACAGAGGGCAACAGTGCGAATCTCAATGGTAGTACAAGCGGATCGAGTCAACAGAACGTGCCAGAGTGCAAAGTATGGCGCAATCCGATTAATCTTTTTCGCGGTGCAGAATATCAGAGGTTCTATTGGGCAACCAATAAGGAACCGCTCACTTATTACGACATGAACCTCTCGGCGCAGGATCACCAAACCTTCTTCACGTGTGAAGGTGACACTGGCAAGGCCGAATATGAGATAATGCAAACGGCGTGGCGAGAGCGTAATCCAGTGGTGAGAATCAAAGCAGCGCATACAGCGCTAGAACGCAATACGGATTGTGCACCAGCTTATATACTTCTGGCTGAAGAGGAAGCTACAACCATCCTGGAGGCTGAGAAGATATTGAAACAGGCGCTAAAAGTGGCAGAGAACAATTACAGAAAGTCACAGAACATGCAGCATCAGGGTAACGGCGCAGAGGCCATACACAGGCGGGACACCAATGTTCTTATATACATTAAGAGAAGATTGGCGATGTGCGCCAGGAAGTTGGGCAAGCTCAAAGAGGCAGTTAAGATGTTTAGAGATCTTACCAAGGAAGTACCGCCGATAATGAATGTACTGAATATTCATGAGAATCTCATAGAAGCGTTACTAGAGATGCAGGCTTACGCGGATGTTCAAGCTGTTTTGGCCAAATATGACGACATAAGTTTGCCCAAATCTGCCACCATATGCTACACCGCAGCATTGCTGAAGGCTCGTCTTGTCGCTGACAAATTTTCACCAGACATAGCGAGCAAGAGAGGACTGACAACAGCTGAGATGTCAGCCGTCGAAGCCATACACAGAGCTGTCGAGTTCAATCCTCACGTGCCCAAGTATCTACTGGAAATGAAACCATTGATATTACCCCCAGAGCATGTTCTCAAACGAGGCGATTCTGAGGCGATAGCGTATGCCTTCTTTCACCTATCACACTGGAAACAAATGGAGGGTGCGCTCAATTTACTTCACTGCACGTGGGAAGGCACTTTCAGAATGTTGCCTTATCCGCTCGAGCGAGGCCATCTGTTTTATCCATACCCGACTTGCACGGAGTGCGCGGATCGCGAACTCTTACCTTCTTTTCACGACGTCAGCGTTTATCCCAAGAAGGAATTGCCGTTCTTCATTCTATTCACCGCTGGCCTATGCTCGTTCACGGCACTTTTGGCTCTGCTCACCCATCAGTATCCCGACACAATGGGAGTCGTTGCACGAGCTATGATTGCTTGGCTATCGCTTCCCTTCTACTACGTTCTCGACAAACTTGAAGCGGTCTTACCCTCGAATCTCTTGCAACAACTTTCTAGAATATAAACTCATTCCGACATATATGTATATGTACACAGACATACTGACATTCACACAAATACAAATATACACATATAAAAATATGATCTCTTTACAAATGATACCTCATGTGATATTCGTGTTAAAAGAATGAGCCTCCCTATTGTACCTTTTGGTTTGCAATGTGCCCTTTTTCAGAATATTCGTAATATCATTGTGCGGACTTCCTATACTCTTAACGAGACGAACCGATTTTGTGTATTAGCGTTCATTCATCATTCGACGAGCGTCTTTTATGATTATAATGTGAGCGAACCTGATCAGCGTAATTAAAAAATACGAATGCAGATGTACAAATAAAGAAGAGGCATAATTATGTTAAACTTATAACTTTCATTGCTCATCTAGCAAGTTTTAATTTTGAACTATCATTGCGCTGACATTAAATTTTAATACTACAATTTGTTGCACATCTTTATTTCCCTTTTTTTTTAATCTGCGTCCTTTTTGTAGTTGTGTAGTGAGCGAAGGCTCTTTTATTTTTACTGTACTCAAAGAAAACAGTAAGGTACTGTGAGCTTATGATAAAATAATTTGCTTAATTTTTAGTTGTAAAGTTTTATTGAAGGATCCTTCGTTGTTACTACGTATGCCATTCTTGTGAAGGATTCGAATCCAGATATATATCAAATGTTCCAATCGTATAGAAAATCTTTCGAATAATTCGAAGCATTATGTGAATTTGAACATTTTACACATTCGATTCTGGTACAGCATTTTACCGACAGAGCCACCGTAAGCGCACGACGTTTCTAATACATGGGCAACGAATTCAGACGTACATAGAAGGGCAGCTCATAAGGATTTTATGTGACAATTGTCTTGGAGACATGTGCCCAAGGGTAGTTCTCGATCAGCAGCGCTGACGGCAGTTTCATATTGTCGCTCTCGCTTCCTCTTGTAGGTTCCCCTTATATACGTAGGGGACATGGTTCTGTCTTGCTTCCGCTTATAGATATTATACGCTAGGAACACGTGCGGTCGTTTTCGCTGGGGACACGCTCGGTCTATCTTGTACCTTTTCGTTGCGCTGGCGCTCTCTCTTTGTTTTACTATCGCACGAAATAATGAAACATTGTATGATGTACGGTGAATTCTCGGATAAAAAAAGGTCAGAATCGCTTGAAGATGCTAAAAAATAATATTATGCCCAAATTCTTTTATCGTATTATTTAATCTAAAATATTTAGGTGAATAATTATTAATTCTGCGAATGTTGGTTATTGCAGGAGAAGTGAACAATCTACGATAACTGCAAGTACGAACGGTTCGAATTACATTTCGTAGCCAATATATTTTGCAAAATCGTATAGATAGTCGTATAGTGCGTTAAAAAAATATCCATTAATTGAAGATATTCTTAAATAGTAAGCGTTAAATAGAGGTCCATTTATATATTTTATATAATTGTTAGTTATTAATCTAATGTTAGCTCATATAGCCATAAGAGCAGCGTCAACGGGCGGAACTGCGGAGGGCGAGGGTTCAACTCCCAGAATTTGCTTTTCTTTTTTTTAAATGTTTCATTATTTAATTCTTGATCATCTTCGATCATAAAACAATTATTCCCGTCGTTTTCTGATATATATTTTTAAATAAGAAACACACACATATGTATATATAAACTCAAAAGTTTGAATGTATAAGACGATATTTCTTGCTAAAAAAAAAAAAAAAAAAAAAAAAAAAAAAAAAAAAAAAAAAAAAAAAAAAAAAAAAAAAAAAAAAAAAAAAAAAAAAAAAAAAAAAAAAAAAAAATCAAGCACGTTGTTTTCGATTAACTAAGTCTGTTAGCTCAAGCGTGTTTTCGCTCCGAAATAGGTAAGAGAGAAATAGGTGTCTCGTTTCGGCCCTTCCCCGACACCGCACTCTCGACAGCTGTTCGCTTGTCACGCCGCCATGCGGCAGTTTGGGTCGCAGAATACTTGTCTTCAGGCCCCCCATAAAAACTGTTCTTCTATGTACGTCTGAATTCGTTGACACGGGGGTGGCTTGTTTACATGCACATGCCAATTACCGTATCGCGAAGTGAAAATCGAGCTGCAAAAATGAATTGAATCTGCAAGCGTGAAATTAAAATTGAGCGTTGTCCCCTGTAACCACGTTTTTTAAACAATAACTACATTGAACAAAAAGTACGCACAGACCAGCGCAATGGACTTAAGGAGTTCGGAACGCGAAGAAATCGGCCTGCGTGGCGTTGAGAGAGTATGGGGAAAATCTCCAGCGCGAATCGAGGAGTAAGTTATGATCCTTCCACAAAACGATAAATGAATAGTTAACATTCTTCTATTTTCAAAGAAGCCTCTGGGAATCCGTGTGGACAATCGACCGCGAACCTAACCTACAAACCATGCCATAAATATGATCATTTTAAGCTTGCATGGAAATGGTTAAACTATTCAGCACCTGTAGAATTGCAACACTTGATTTGCGCTGGTTTTGCATCCGCTGTTATTAACGACATTAAAACATAGAAGAGAACCTTTTTCATTTGTTGTGTCGATAAGTAATGTACAAATGGTATACATACTTTTCCCCAAAAATGCATTCCTGAATGGTATTTCCCCGATGGCCTCAAATAAATATTTCAATACTTTCCTCTATAAATATTTCCCCGAATGATACTTCACCGAAACCTAGATCACCGAATGACATTTTCCTGAATGACACTTTACCGAAACCTAGATCACCGAATGACATTTCCCCGACTGATAGTTTCCCAAACCCAAACAAACCTACACCCAATCAATCAAACGCACACACAAACCCGAATAAACTCAAGAAAACCCATACCCAAACACACACACACACATACATACATACACCTAAACAAATTCCATCAAAATGCCCCCCACATACACACAATCATCTTTTTAATTACAAAATTCAATTTTTTTTGCATTTATGTTTCGGAGAAGTGTAATCTGGGTAAATATTGATTCGAGAATCTGTTTTACGGGGAAGTGTCATTCGGAGAAATGTTGATTCGAGGATCTATTTTTCAGGAAAGTGTCGTTCGGGGAAATGTCATTCAGGAAACTATTTTTGGGGAAATGTCATTCAGGAAAGTACTTTCGGGGACATATCATTCAGGAAAGTATTTTTGGGGAAATGTTATACGTATACAAAAGTTGCTTTGAAATAAACATATACTACATGAACTGCTAAATTAATGAAAATTTGCTTTAAATGATTCTTCTTCTTTTTGGATTGACAATTTTTACTTTCTGCAATAATAAAAAATGATGACCTTTTTCTGTTATTTTTCTATTGTAGCTCCGAGGATGAGAATGAAACAACAAACAAGCACAAGGATGATAATCTAGTGAACATTAAAAAGAGGAAAAAGAAGGAAAAAAAGAAGGTAAGATAAACAGGTCTTAAATCCATGATTATTCATTTATTTTCTCAAAAGCTGCTCACTAAGCTAAATTTTATTTTCATAAGAGTAAAAAGTTGAAGAAGGAGAAAAAAGCAAAGAAAGACAAAAAGAGGAAGAAGAAACGAAAGCGAAAGCATTCAGACAGCAGTTCCGATGAGGACGGTGATGATACCAATGAGGAAAAAGTTGAATGGGTTGAAAAATCAGCAATCGTCGAACGCAAGAGATCAAAGAAAAATTCCAGTTCAGAGGATAACAGTGACGACGGAATGGTTGGCCCCATTCAGAAGCAACACGTCACACTATCAGCCAAGGACTTTGGAAAAGCTTTGCTACCTGGGGAAGGTGCAGCCATGGCAGCCTATGTAGCGGAAGGAAAAAGAATACCGCGGCGCGGTGAGATCGGATTAACGTCCGATGAAATCGCCTCGTATGAGTCAGTTGGCTATGTCATGAGTGGCAGTAGGCACCGGCGTATGGAGGCTGTTCGTATTCGTAAAGAGAACCAGATTTATTCAGCGGATGAGAAAAGAGCTCTTGCAATGTTCAGCAAAGAGGAACGGCAAAAGAGGGAGAATCTCATACTGGGTCAATTTCGGGAAATGGTTCATCAGAAACTAGCCCAAGAACAGAACAAGTGAAATCCTTCCAACTGGCTGTTTTGATTATTTTGTATTATAATAATTGTAGATTGTTTCAGATCAGATGTGTAATTTAATGATTCCTTAGATGCAACATTTTTGTCATTGCTTGTACATATTTTGAAACTGAATTACAGATAACTGAGGCTTACAACATTTGTATATAGATGACATATTGCCACAAATATTGTGGTTGTTCCAACAATTGTTTCTTTTGTATGTCGATTCTCATACCTTCTGCCTACTTTCCCAATCAAGCCAACCTCCGCTGTAATTGAAAACTCTGTGAACATAAGAGTATGGAATTCAGACTGATTTTTTTTATGAATAAACAGGATTATTAGTGTTTTGTTATTACTTCCTAATGGACAAGCTGCCAAAAAACATCTCAATTAGCAAAGATAACAAATCTGTCTTACCGCGTGTAGCCCATCTTTTGCATTTCTGCCTGAACCATTCCACTTCTCTTCCCTGATCTGCAGCTTAATATGATTTCTGTATCCTTAGATGGCTTTGGTTTTGCAAACTTTGCTTCAAACGCTTCGTCGGATAAAGACATCAGAACATTGCTCACATCTCCCACTATAAAATACAATACCATCCCCATCTGCGTAAACTTTTTGTAACTAATAGTTTCAACGTGGCAGATAATTGGATTCGAACAAAAAGTTTACTTGGAATGTGAATGCTGCTGGGCAGTTTTCCAGTCTCATCGATCTCACTTTGTTCTCTGACATCTATGATGAGGATAGCATTTTCTTGGGCCTTGAGCAGCTCTTCGTAATCAGTGGTCAAAACCTTACAATCTCCAGCACCATCCATCGCTTGATTTTCAACCCGTGTGGCGCTTGATGACGAAACTTGACGGATTGATTGTTTTGCTGAAAGTATGAATTCGACGAGATGCATGATTGTTGTCCAAGCCTACCAGTTTAATGGTTTCTTGAGAAATCGGACCGTACAAAATTATTATAAAAAACATTTTAAAAAATCACGTAACCTCAAATATTTTCGGACGGGTTATCATTGCAACTGGCTGACACCGGATCGGAGCTGATCAATGGATTTCCGATTATCCGTACAGAAAATGCTTTTGTTCTGCTTAATTTGATACTGAACGAGTATTCTTTGTCATTCTCTGACCTCTTGGTGCAACTATTACTACAACTCTCCACCTTCTATCTTCGATTTATTGAAAATCGCAACTATTTGGTTCACAACCGAGACGACGTTCGGCTAACATTATCAGCGATAGTTGATGCAGTCTCGTTGTAATACTCACTTATTTCGGCTTTTGTGCACACACTTTGGCTAAACTTGTGCAGGCCAGATGCGATAATTTGTGGCGATGGAGCCGAGTTGACGGACATTAACGCCAAACGATGATTGTTACGTGCAAACCGTAAAACATGTTTAACCCACATAACGATTTTATGGAGGCAATGTATTTACTATAGTAAACGTGAAGGTTTTAATGTTCAGGAGGTAAACAAACAGCAGCGACAACTGACGATAATTTAGGAGAAATATAGTGAGCGCGAACATTTCGTCAGCATTGAATAATTTCAAAACCGTTTTATTTGTCATACATGTTTTTCCCGATAAAAGGAATGATTCGTAGTATACAAAAAATGAAGTCGTATAATGTTGAGGAGAAGGAGGAAAATGATGTTTCAGTTAACACGATTCTTCCTCTCGAACGGATTCAAGGATCATTGCGCTTTCTCGGCTTTCTTCCGGTTGCTCCACTACCGTGAGGTCGCGAAATTTGCTCTTGAATTGCTGTATATACCTTACGAGCGACCGGTCTGTTTCCCGTACCTGTACGACGAAAGCAGATAAACAAACACAAAATAAGGAATTCGGATAAAAGACGACATTGGCCCTGAAAATAGTAACAGTAAATGTAGGGTTATTAAGAATGTTCTTGCACCGTAATCAGAATAGTATATACAGACTAAAGGCAAAATCATCAGATACAATTTTTCAAAGATAATTGTTTTAAAAATTACGTCAATCTTATTGAGTGTCATATTACAATCTATAAAAAATTGGAACAGGTTTCACCGTTTGGTAATCGAGATATTCAGTGGTAAAAATCGCAACCTTAACACGAGGTCTCATAGTAAGTTATGAAAAAATACGATTTTTTACAACAAATATCAAAATTTGTAGACGGTTAAACTTTCTCAAATTTTACCCACAGTTGAGTTCGATTATCAAAAAGGTTCATAAGAATTTTAAACCATTTATCTTTAAATTCGTATAACGCAAGAACACCCCTAAATGATGCTGAACATATTTAAAATGCCACAATAGCCACAGGCACATGGCTAGTTGTAAAGCTATTTTGGATAAGCTAATAACTCTAAAGTCTGCAGATTCCGTTTCTTACAGAAAAAACTTCATCGTTGACCAAATGCCTGGAGTTAAATGATTGAAATGATATTATTCAGAAAATAAACGAGATACCAAAATGACTGGGAAAAATTGATCGAAAGTTTCAATAAGAACTTTGTAGTGAAGTGCCAGTATACCTCCGAATATACGACTAGCTGTGAAACAAGAAATTAACATAAATTATATTTTTTTTAAACCAAAATTCATTTGTATTAGTGCAACTCCTAAGAGAAAAAATTATTTTAAATTTATAATCAACTGTGACATACTCGTAACAAATTTACTGTATATACATGCACTCCACAGGTTCTATCAAACCTATATGAGTTGGCCTCCGGTTCTCATCGAATATTATACACATAATAAAGCTTAGAACTAGTGGATGAATATGAAATTAGACTTTACAGTATTACGATTTTTTCAACTCGGTCAAAATACAAGTATTTTGACGGTAAAAATTTCTCTCACTCTCGCTCTCTCTCTCTCTCTCTCTCTCTCTCTCGGAACGAGATACCGCGCACGTCTTCCTTAATATTTGCTTAAAGGAACTTTCTAAGAGTCTCTGTAAATTCGGCATAACGAAGGAGTACTCACGGACTGCTCAATTTTGTCGGCGGCTTCTTGCAGATTGTCCTTTAAGATCTGGTCCTCGAACCTTATATCCAAATATTTGAGTGACTTCAGTAAGCTCTCCTGATCAATTTCGCTCATCGGATCGAGGGCTTCGGCGAGAATTGCTGTAGCCAAATTATTATGGACAGTGTAGCTCTCACGGCCGGGCTTGTGATTACGACTGCTCGTCAATCCCAGTATAAATTGAGCTACGCGATAGGGCTCTATCGCTTGAAGGGGACTCGTTTCGGGTGCGTTCGAGAGTGTTTTGAGTGTCGGCATGAACGATTGCTCGAGCATCTCCTGACTTTCCGGTACACGGACAACAAAAGTCGTAAAGAAGGCGCATAGGCACTGGCGCAGATAAACGTCCTCCTCGTTGACTGGATTGTACAGTAAAATTAGAAGTCGAGAGAGCAAAGGCGCTCCGCTTATCCGTCTATGGAGCAATAGTTTGCAGAGTCCCTCGGTCGTAATCGTTCGCAATTCTTGATCCTATATCGGGATGAATAATATTTACTACCGGCTTCCGACCGAAACAGAGAACGACGATCGACCAGATTTGTTTTCAACGCTCCGTCCCGAGAATTTGCAAACGACAAAGATTACTCACCGCGTTATCAAGCAAATTTATGAGAATTTTAACAAATTTCGTAGTTCCATGATCATCGCTGTCAGATTGTAACGTTGTACTCGTCATATCATCCTCCGTATGACTATACAATCTGATTGGGCCGCTTCTCCGACACTTGTTTCCGGTAGTCTCATCGGCTTCTTGAGCAATGCCAAAAAATTCGAGACCGTACTGCAGGAGAAGATCGAAGATCGTCTGTAGCGAGATGAGCCAAATTCCACGAATCTCTTGTTCCAGCGAAAATTGAAATAAATACATCATAATGTGTTTTTTGGCTAATTCCTGGTCCAAGAGACAACACACAGCGATAGCTTTCAGAGCGAGAATGTGAACCGCTGTGTTTTCGTGCTGAAATATCAAAGAAATTCGTCTTTTAAGACCTAACATAACGAATCTAATATCCTTTCACTTGCATTCTTTGCGTACATCAATACTTGGAAGCGCTAGATTATCGTAGAGACTTCTCAATGTCGATGTGAGGGTTGTTACGGATTTGGCCGCGACCGTGGCGTACATAATAGTGAGACACTTGATCATCGTGTCGGCGTCGTTGTTTTCCTCGCAAACGTTCTCGATTATCGCATTCGTGTTGGAGGACATCAATTCTGAAAGCTTTCGCGACATTTCCTCTATACGCTCCTTTAAAGTTTGGGCTTTTAGAAAGTCTCTGTTTTTAATGGCTTCGTATTCCTCTTCTTGTGCCTCGTTCAGCAAAACTTTCAGCCTCGCTCTCTGCAATGTTCAAAGTATATATTTATCAATATGTGGAATTCTCAACACAAACGAAACTACTATGCTTCCAATTATGATCGCCGAAACTACTATGCTTCCAATTATGATCGCGGTAGTAGTATTTCTGTTCGTTCTTGAATACATCCTTGGATTTGAAATTTTCGGACGCCACATGAATTACCTCCATTTTTCTTGTGTCTTCGTCTTCCTGTTGAAGTGGGGTCGGGACCGGTAATCGCGTGGTTAATCGTATTTCACTGATAACATGAGCTAACGAGTTTACACGGGTGTCGACGTTCGGAACAACATTTTCATAGTACCGAACGATCAGTTCGGCAAGATTTTCCGAACACTCATCGGACAGCAAAGTGTCCAATATAAGTTGTGCGAGATTAGCCCGTCCTGTCTCGTCTGAGAGATCGTAGGTCTCAGCAATTTTAAAGAGCTGATAAAGAATGAACTTCTGTGTCAAAGGATCGACCGATCCGGACTCCTTCTTTTCCATCATAGCGACAAATTGATGGATGTATTCGCAAAACTTCGTCAATTCAGGGAGGCACAGTTCGACGTCTTCGATGCATGATTCGCGATGAAAGTGCTCAATGAGGGAACGCCAATATAGCACAGACTCGCTGCTGAGTTTGTGCAACGGGATCAATTTCGTTTCCGAGTCGACCGGGAGTTGTTCCAGCAATCGGGTCAACGAGTCACGCCTATGTAAAAATCACATGGATGGGGAGAAGATTAAGAAAACAAAATTTCAAGAGTAACAGGTGTGGCCGTTTAAAAACTTTTCGATACTCAAGCATTTGGGTAGACTTACTTAAATAGCGCGGTTAAAGCCATCACTGCAGTTTCTGTCGCACTCTCAGCATCGAGGGCTCTCAATAGCTTCATATAATTCTCCTCGAAATGAAGCAGCCACATGGGTAAAAGAACATTTCTTACGGTACGGCTAACAATGTCTGATCTATCCTTAAGGCCGTCATTCAGAAGTCCTTCTCTCTGTTTTATAGACAATGATTTTACTGTTATCTTGCTTATGAACTCATAAGCCATTTTCCTCACTGTGTCATCAATATCACGAGTTTTCTTCAGTACAGCGAGTAAAGCTTTTTGATTCTTGGCCATGCTTAAGAGCACCGCCTTACGAACTTCGCTGCTTGGATCCTTGGACAAGTGGAATATATACATTTTTATGATCTGACAATTATTGTCAGTCGGATCTTGTAATCTGTGCAATGCGAATACAGCCTGTGCTCGAACTTTCGGCGATTTGTCCAGAAGACGCTCCATCATACTGACAGTTATTCTATCGCATAGACTGTCCTCTATGAATGCATCCGTACCCATTGTATTCAGGAGCATGTTTAAAAAGTGACACAGACGAAATCTCACTGCCATATTTTTGGACCCGTGATGGGTGAGAATAAAATCATAGAGGTGGGTCAAGAATGGACACATGTGATCGGATGTGTTGTCTTCGGGTGAGTAGAGACTGATGGCAAATTTTGCAGCAAAATCCAATGTATTCTCGACATGAGGGTGCCTTTCTCCATGTGTAAGCGGTACCTTCAGGCAGTCTATGAAATTCTTTGTGAACAAGTCGAATGGTACCTGAAAAGGGATATGAAATTTATACAACATAAAATATAATTTCGAATAATATTGAATTCGAAGGTCGATCATTAAATTTACAAAATGTATACGTTTTGGTAACAACAGTAGTGACTACTTAAAGTACAGTGATAGCATTCCACTGATAGATCCACGTAACAGCATTCGCAAATTTTTTATAGAAAATTTATTTGGACAACTCCAATGAGTAAACAAATATACAAAAATTCATTTCATTTTAGACATATAATGAGAAATCCGAACAATCATATTAGTCGGAAATATTTGTGTGCACGACTCTCATTGACCTGTCGAGATTGATTGTTGGAGGAATTTGAAATAAATCATATCGTATTTCAAGATACAATTAAATTCTTCTAAATCGCGCTGATCTCAAAATTTCGGTCATATACCTTCGAATACAGTTTTTTCAATTTTTTCTGATTAATCTGATGCGACGTTCTGTTGAACTGAATGTTGGTAAACACATCGCGCATAACCCCACGAACGTCGATCACCATTCTGCCGGATTAGTAAGAATTATAATAAATACGGGTCCAGGGGTTTTAGAACTGCGATCATTAGGCTCAAAGAAATTGTCAACGATTTTCCAACGATGTGCCAAGCGTTCATCAAGATTAGAGGATACACTCGGACCCAAAAAATGTAATATTTAGCTCACGCGTTGGTCCTGTAACGTTCACTTTTTAAATACCATGCATCCAACATACGAAATACGCCACGCGACAGTTTGACCAACACACGAACCTCCTCGTATTTATTATCTGTCGTTTTTGATGATTTGTTAACTGAGGGTTAGCGATCATTGTTTTCATTTGAAGTTTTTTTTCACGGCATAATTGCATCCGAGCTTCACCGTCACTACATTGTTTGCAAATGAAAAATGGATTTGGCGGACCGGAACTGCATGCTCGAGGTATTTTTGCAAAATGAACAATGAACACGAGGCACGCACCTCCAAACGTTACTTTTTTGTATTTGTTTTATAGTCAAACGTATACTAAACTTAAAATGATGTTATTGATTATCATTATCACGCACGGAAATTATTAAAATATCAATAATAAAGAACATGCCAGTAAATTTGTCTAGCAATGCGTTTGAATTTAGCCAATGGTTTTCGCCATTATTGTTGACAAGCCTGTGCATATTGACAGCATGTATCGGATTTTTCTTATCACAGATGGTTAATGTAAAAAATTATGTTCAAGCTTCCTTTTGGGCCACCTCCAATATTCACGGAGATAGAGGAGGAATTGCGCGAGTACATAGAGTGTCCGGAAAGACTTCCCATACATCAAGTGGAAAATGTTCAGGTTTACTGGCCCAGACAGCTGGATATTCTTGAGCTTGTACAATACGATCTCTCGCCCGTTGGTACTACGCTAAAATTCAACAGGGATCCCATAACTGGTCGTATAAGCAACATGAGAGAGGATACCTTGCAAGGAGCTGGAGAAACAGCCCGAAACTCAATGTCCATGACCAGAGCACCTGGTCCACCTACTGATGAAATTCAAGGTCTATTTTGTCCTTCCTTATTGATGCGTTGAACAGTCTTGCTGCTTTCTATATACATAAGTCCATTTATTTTTTGCCACTTAAAAAATGTTGGGGTAATTATGTCTACCTGTTTGTTTTCCATGGACATCGATTATTTGATAAATTGATGCCGCATTAACAAACAACCAATATCCTATTTTTTAGTGAGTGCCTCATTGAAATTGCTGTAGAGAGTTAGATGTCTTTTCTGATGCAAGGCGCTACTCCAAAGATTTAATCATTTAAGCATGACGTCACCCTACAAAAAAAACTAAATAACAGATCTATCTGAAAATCATTATAGTACATGTCTTGAAATGTATGAGAAAAAAAAAATCCCTGTAAATAGTGACTGGCATCTTCAGTTTCCAGCAGGCAGTGTATGATCGCGAGAAATTTTTCATGATCTAGATAAATTATTTTTCATGAAAATTGCAGTAATTGGAAAGAGTGACTTTATTTTTAGGTTTAAAAAAATGAAGTCTTTTATGCTAATTGGAGAGTGTCAAGTGGACTCGATTAGAATGTAAAGTTCACTGCGTTGTATTTGTTCATATTATGTTGTGAGCCAATTTGAAAAACATCATTTTTCATTTTGAGGTTGATTAAGAAAATGTAGTTTTTCCATGTCAAAAAAATAAAAATGACATTTTAAGTGCATACGCTCGGTTCTTATCGTTCAGTTTAGTTTCGGCTTTCTGCCGTTCCCACTTCGATAAATTAGATTAGATTCTTATATTTGTTATATGTTTGGTACAGGCAACTCCAGCAATTTCCCATTCTGGCCAGGAGGATTCGCAGAGCCGAAAATCAATAAAACGTTCTCGTCCGGGGCTCTAGACTTCGAAAATAATCTGAGAACGTTGGCCAAAGGATTCAAATCTGGAATAGAATTTAAGAAGGACAATTTCACCCCGATTACTATGTCGTGCAACGGGGCGAAGAGAGCAGAGAAAAAATCAAAGGTAGCGGGCGGTCGTATGGATAAGGTGAATTTGATGGCGATGGTACGAGATGAAGAAAATCAGTTGGGGCTTTGGACCGTGAATGATGGAAATCCGGAAGCTGATACACTTGTTCCTCAAGTAGCTGATGACATTGAATTATCCAAGTTGGAAAACGTCGAGGAAGTACCATTCGACTTTTGGAACGTACCGATCATTGAAACAACCGAAACGAAAGCTCCGAATCTTCATGCCGAGTGGGCTGAACAGTTGGACGTTTCCGTGCCAGTAGTTGATTTTGATAAAAAGGTACCAAAACCGGCGATAACGTTCGAGTACGAACTCGACACGTTTCAAAAACAAGCGATAATGAAACTTGAGGAGGGCTGCAATGTTTTCGTCGCCGCTCACACGTCTGCCGGAAAGACAACCGTTGCCGAGTACGCAATCGCACTGAGTCAACGACACATGACGCGGTAAATGCATAAAGTCACTTCCGAGATCTGCTCTATGAGAAAATTAAAAGGTACAACATGACCTCAGGGTCAAGTTGTACCTCTTAGAACAAAGGAAATCGCTACATTCATTCGTTACTTCCTTACAGGGTAATCTACACTTCACCAATCAAAGCTCTGTCTAATCAGAAGTATCGCGATTTCAAGAGAAACAAAGTTTGCGAAAGCATCGGCCTAATAACCGGCGATATGCGAATCAATCAGACGGCTTCCTGTCTTATCATGACAACAGAAATTTTACAAACTATGTTGTACAATGCGTCTGAGATACTACGTGATCTCGAGTACGTTATATTCGACGAGGTCCACTATATAAATGATGAGCATGTAAGTCGTACGTAAAAAATTCTCTCTTCCTATAAAATATCTGGTCACCAGAGGCAAATATGTCACTTAGAATCTGAATCTTATTAGAATCTGAACTATTCTGCCATTTCCGAGACTCCAACTTTTTACACTTCTTACCATTAGGATATCGTCAATATTACAATTAGCGTACCATTATCCCGAAGCTCGAATAACGACAAACATTTTTCAATTTCGAATATTTATGTATATACATTCTTACAACAGCGTGGTCATGTGTGGGAAGAAATCGTAATTTTATTACCGTCCACTGTGAATATCGTGATGCTCTCAGCAACAGTCCCGAATCCTCTAATATTCGCCAACTGGGTTGGAGGAACAAAAAAGCGAAAGATGTATGTCATAAGTACATTAAAGAGACCGGTGCCCCTGGAGCATTATCTGTATCTCGGCACTGATGGGAAAACTAGAAATGATCGTGTATTGTTGCTCGACGCGGAGGAACAATTCTTGTTGTGCAAGTATGAATTTCTCACTTTCTCGTCGTGTAATCTAGCGTCGACGACTTTATGCGTAATGCAATCGTTCGTAATTTCAGTTGGTATGCAGCAAAGTCTAGGAAGGATCGAAGTAATCAAAATGCCGGTCAAGATCATGGAAGTGGAACAAAACCATTAAAATGCGTCAAAGACAAGCAACACATTCGAAGGCTCACTCCGAAGCAGGAGAAAACCATGTGGGAGGCTTTCATATATCATCTGAAAGAGCACGTGTGTATTTTCCGACCGATTATTAGCGTAGTGGTTTCGCTTCAGTGATTAAACAACTGCAACACGATTATTTATATCATGTTCCTTCGGTTGCCCTTGCCGAGTATGACGATAAAATCGTTTCGACTTTTGCTTCAGACTTGTCAACCCAGTGTTATCAATTCGTTGACCCTAACGGGTGTTGCTTACATCACCCTCTGTTTCCTAACTTAAATGCTCGTTCATCAATACAAGCCAGTTTTCGGCTAACCGTTCACCCAAAAAACTAATGATCAAGTCAATACTAGAGACTGCGCGTTCACTACTTTCTGTCATCGAAATGAACTTATATACTCCGTTCGCAGACATTGAACATTACTTGATTTCACGTGTAGGAAAAGTTGCCCGTTGTCATTTTTACCCTGTCGCGAAGTCGTTGCGATGCTAACGCGGATGCATTGACGTCGGTGAATCTGACAAACGAGTCGGAAAAGTCCCACGTGCGGTCGTTCTTCAAACGATGCATAAACGGTCTGAACGAGAGCGATCGCGAATTGCCGCAGATAAAACGTATGGAATTGTTGCTTCTACATGGCATAGGAGTCCATCACAGCGGCATATTACCAATTCTCAAAGAGATAATAGAACTCTTGTTTCAGAATGGCGTCGTAAAGGTATGTAATGAGCATGATATTTATTCTCCCTCTATCTATTTCTGTCTCTAAGTGCCTATCGCCTTGAATATTTATTCTCGGTAACGAGTACGACGAGGATAAGCATGTCGTTATTGTCACGAAGCGTACACCGCGGATGTGAGGAGGATTTCCCGTTATAAATATAGGGTGAGGGTGTTGATCGTAGTTGCTGTTCACCACGGAAACTTTCGCCATGGGTATAAATATGCCGGCACGAACGGTGGTCTTTGATTCGGTGAGGAAGTACGATGGGCGGCAATTCCGTCACCTACTGCCGACCGAGTACATACAGATGGCTGGTAGAGCCGGGCGTCGCGGCCACGACGCGACCGGCACTGTAATGATCATGTGCAAAACCGAAGTGCCCCACTTTATGGACTTGAAATCTATGATATGCGGACAACCTCAAAATCTCCAATCGCACTTCAAAATCACGTACACGATGGTCCTGAACCTCAGGCGCGTCAGCGAGTCTGTGAGCGTCGAGGACATGATGAGAATGTCGTTCAAGGAGATAAAATTGGCGAGCGGAGAGAAAACTTATCGTTCCGAACTGAAGCGTATCGAAGCATGTCTAGCGGAAATGCCGCCACTCGACGATTATCAGAAGCAAATGTCCGAATTTTGTAATACCGCTATCGAATATCTTGACAAGAGGAAACAGATACGTGGCCATTTGTTCGATACGAAAAATGCCGTGAAGAGCCTTACCGAGGGACGAGTGTTGCTCGTGTCCCATCGCAATTATTACAACAGGCTCTCTGTGTTACTCAAAATCGGTGAGATGAATCATGAGAAACTATACACGGTGTTGATGCTCGAGAATAACGCGTGGGGAACGCCGCCGGCTACCGTCGATGATTGGGAAGACGATGATCCAAGGAAAAACTTGTGGTACAGCGTATTGGCTCTCACGAAGACACAGCTATTCGTGCCCGAAGGTGGTGGCTTTCCCGGGCATCGTCATATACAGATACCGAGCACAAGCATTCTTGGAATAACGAATTGCGTGATCCGTGTGGATTGCGGTCTCGTAATCAAGGACTGCGAAAAAAGGCAGATAGAACGATTCCGGTGAGTCTGCCGCGCTCTCGTTGCGTTTTTGGTGATAACATAGAAGAAAAAAAACTTGCTCCTCACTGTACCGCAAGCACCCTGAACAATTCGTTATAATCAATGTTCACTAATTCTATCGATCTTTCAGAAACGATCCACCAAGTCCTACTTGTCAAGTAGCTATTCAGGAATTGCTCTCGTTATCATTGTTGGCCGTACAGAATCCTGCCATACTCATGCCCTACGTACAATTGACACTGAACAATCCGGACATGCACATGCAACTGAAATACGTCGATAATTTAGGAAACAGGTTGTCCAAGTTCAACTGCACCCAATTGCCCGATTTCGAGGAACAATTCGAAAAAGTTTTCTCTCGCAACGAGCTCGAAAGGCAGAGAGCAGACCTGAGATTGAAACTGAGCGCTGAAGGACTTGCGCTCTATCCGGAATACGTGGATCGCGTCAATATCTTAAAACAGTTGGGCTACATAGACACGGACGACAGAGGTATTATGCATCGTTCTCTAACGCGAAGTTTACACAATTTAAACATTTTTTTTCACATCAATTTTTGCGACCCGATTTTCCGGAATTCATAATTTTTCACTCCAGATTATTCTGTGAAATCGCAGCCTTGTCGAGGTCCTTGTTTCACTAGAAAATATGTCACCCATTTTTTTTATTACTAAAATCTAATGTTTGAATAAAACATTGTAATAGCGATGCGCTTGCATGTTTGTTCCTAGTTACTCTGAAAGGACGTGTCGCTCTCGACATGGGGACTCACGAGCTTCTGATAACCGAGCTTATGTACCGAAATATATTAACGAATTTGCAACCAGCTGAGATAGCTGCGTTACTCTCAGCTATGGTATTTCAACGAGGCGGTGACAACACACTACCAAAACTTCCTCTCTTGAAAAAGGTAACGTAAAAATTAAGCCAAGTTTCTACTTTGTTCGGTTTTAAATCATATTTTCCTGGTTGACCGTACCACAAAAACTGAAAAATAAACAAATAATTTTGAGTGGACATACAATATATAACTTTAAAGCATTTCTAATATGCCTAGTTTTTCGTGCTTCAAGTTGAAATTCTTGCCATTGACGGTTTAGAACCGTGCAAAAGCATGCAAATACAGACAAAAAAAATCTTGCAACTCAACAAAATAAATATTAGCTTTATTATACAAATTCTCGTGTCGGAAATAACAATTATTCTTGGTTTTTTTTAAATCAGAAATGCGAAGTAATGGAATCAGTGAGAAAGGAAATCGAGACGCTGGAACAAAGGTACGGGGTCGATCCGGTGGAACCGTTAAATTTCGGACTTGTGGAGGTCGTGTATGAATGGGCGAGAGCCGAATCGTTCGCTAAGATAATGGAACTTACGGACGTTCAGGAGGGCATAATAGTTCGGTGCATACAACAACTGAACGATACCCTACGCGATGTGAAAGTAGCTGCGACAAGAATCGGCGAAACCGTACTGAAAGAAAAAATGGAGGAAGCTTCGACTGCGATCAAAAGAGACATTGTATTTACCGCTTCTCTTTATACTCAGGACTAATACTCCTCGAACCAACACTTCCGGACGGGTTATGGCTATTAAAAAATTGCCACACGTATCGTTTACGAATAATTGATATATTTAACGGAAATATTTTCTATATATACGATGCAAAAGATCAATAGCGAAGGCGAGTCGCGGGAATTCGTGCCGAATTACTTGTAGCTCGTTGGTGGCGTTTTCTTTTTCTTTATGATACAGCGGTCCCTCGATTATTTCTAGAGAGTTCGTTGATCTGCGCTGTTGAGATTGCCTTGGCCTTTGTTCAATTCAGATATGCAGGCCCACTGGCTTTCGGAGTTTTCGCGCCACAATGTAACCTTGTTGTCGCCACCGCTGACCGCCAATATGCCACCGGTTAGAGACCAACTGACGTTCCAGATAACGTCCTCAAATACGTTGAGAACGTTAGGTGTCCAGCTCGCATAATCGCTCGAAGTCCAGACGACCACTCTGCGATCCTGGGAACATGAAGCCAGAGCGGCCCGCGGTGGTCCAACGGCTGGTGCCCACGCGACGTCTCTCACCTGAGGACATTAATTGGGACTTTATGCGTTGGATTTTCGTACGAGTCTATTTCTGTGGTTGCATTATCGTGCGCGTTCACGATTGACACGTACGATACAAAATTGCACGCATTAGTACGAGTATAGAATTTTTGCTTACGAATACGATACATCAGATGGTAATAATTATTCGTAGTCAAATTTCCGAACCGCTTGTCGGTAGTCACACCGGCTCAATGTGACCTACCAAACTTTCGTAAGAGATCCATCATAATAGATCTTAAAACAAACTTTGAAACAAATTCGATATGTCTGGATAATATTGAGAACAAAAATCTCGGGAGTAGAACGAAGCATGACGAGTAATACGATTTCGATAGAGCGAGCATACCCAATCGCTGTGAGCTTCGAGTTTGTTCTCCTCTACCCATCTGTCGCCGTCTTCCCGCCAGATTTTCACGAGATTGTCGCATCCGCCGGTTGCAAGTCTTTTGATTGGTCCACTTCTTTGCGTCTGCACGTTGTTGGAGTCGAAGCTACTTTCAATGGCGGGGCACCAAGCAACCGCGTTACAACCGATTGTATGAGCATTAGGTATCTTCCTTAGATCCCAGGTGTCACCGTTGTTCGTCAAAATTGACACGGAGCCATCCGAACTTCCACAGGCAAGGATCAAGCCAAATTCGTGGGGTGCCCAGGCGACTGAATTTACGGATGAGTCGTGACTCGTGTGCTCATAGATTTTAGTCCATTCTCCGAGCTCCTTCCAGATTATTACTTTCCTTAAATTTGAAGGTCATTTTGGCTGTATTTAAATGTGCTTCTCATTTCTGTTTGTTATAAGGTGTTTAGTTTTATTCCCCAATCACTAATCGTCATATGAATAACGCCATCGTTTTGAGAACTGAGCTGACATAACTTGCAAAGTAGTTCAATTAAAACAGTGCATTTTATTTGTTTATCATTCCAGTATAATGACACACCAGGTCGTTTAAAATGATACTTTGGATTGAAACCCTTCAGTCTGCAAAGTTCCAAGCTTTCAATGTTAAACCTGGAATATAATTTCAGTGTGTCGCTAATGGAAGTGTCTCATTTATTTTCGATTGCATTTTCGCTAAGTAACTAGCCACTTCATAGTAAATATTATAATACTACGTCTCCAGTTTGTCATTGCTTAATTCACTATTATGACTCGAAGGAATATGAACATAGGTGTGCTATAAAAATAAATAAACCGAGGCTTAATGGGTAGCATGCTAACCAGTGGATCAGAGAGTCTTGGGTTCAATATCAAGCCATGGCACTTTTCTTAGGAAGTTTTCTTTGGTTAGTTCGGTGAGAGGGATGTGAACTTGAGACTGGCTGCATTGGCATAAATATTCTTCAATCTCCCGATGCCCATGGCCAAAATGTCATGGTGAAT
Source organism: Ophioninae sp. A BG-2022a (assembly GCA_030523105.1). Taxonomy (NCBI): domain Eukaryota; kingdom Metazoa; phylum Arthropoda; class Insecta; order Hymenoptera; family Ichneumonidae; species Ophioninae sp. A BG-2022a. The sequence continues at coordinate 10,082 of JAPYZI010000161.1, read as the reverse complement.
AAAGTATACAGGGGAGAAGTCTGCTGCAGCCACACAGTGGACAGTAGTGGGTAGAGTAGAGATGTAGAGAGAAGAGAATTGTGGAATTAAAGGAAATAGAATGAGAAGATCGAGGGAAAAACAGAATCGAGAATCGAGTGAAACTTAAAAAATCCACAAGGGTATACGTTAAAATTAGAAAATAATTTAAAAAAAATATATAAGAGTAAATATCAAACCATACCCTATCACGGCTGATTCTGAAAGATATTTTGTTGAAAAAGCTGATTTTCGACGTTTTAGCTATCTCAACAATAGCATATTGTGAATTCAGTTCATGACTTGTTTTCAAAATAAACATCGAAGTATCCTAATCAGTTTCTGCCTCAATGCATCAAGATTTTCCCTTGACCACTTGCAGTGGAAAGTCATCCATCAGACCTCGAAATGCTTCTGTTATAGGAAAGTTATTGACGCATTACAGACATTGTCAAGCAATAGGTTCAAAAAACAAAAAAAATCACGTTCTGGCACACGCATCTGTGAATTTCTTTACAGCGCAAGTGGTTAACTACAAGCTCAAAAGCACCTAAACAGTTATCACTTTTGCGTTCACCCCAGGTAAATTTGTGTAATATCCTATCCCTGGAAGTGTAACGTTTTCGAAAATCGTAACGTAGTAACGTTAAACAGAGAATATAAGGAAACACCTCAAAGGTGCCAGGCTCTTCTTACCTGTCGTAGCTGCAGGATGCTAAAAGATTGCCGTACTTTGGATGTGCCCAGGCTATTTGCCACACAGGACCGACGTGTCCCTTTAGATCGGCAACCAAACTCTGCGAGCCGTTCTTAAGATCGAATATCTTCACGGAATTATCACTCGAGCAGGTAGCTAACCTCAATCCGTAATAATCCATTTCGGCATCGTGGATCATATCCTCGTGCCCTGTGTCCACTGTATTCAATACCGATACCATCTTGTTTGCTCCTTACAACTTGCGCGGGTCCCTTTTTTTACTGATGCAGTTATCAATTAATTCTATTCAAAAGCTCATATGTTATTAACTGTCCGATAACCGAAGTTTTACACGTCACTGAAAACGCACAATTTTGAGGTTAACGTATATGATTTCGTTAGTTGGTACGACGTGGAAGAGGTTCCGAATATTGTCGTTGCAACGAACAGGACGTGCTGCCGCAAGTGATCAACCACCGAATTAACGTAGGTGCTGCCGATTGTAGGATTTGTAGTGCCTCCATGCGAGACTGATGAGCCTGGTATCGCATTGGAGTAGTACGCAATTTTATCAACGTTTGTTAGTATTCCTTAATTATTATTTAAACAAAGTGCCGTCGTTGCTGTATGGGCAATCAACGTAAGTGGTTCTGGCAACCAAAATGAAATATAAACAAATTTCTCTCTAAAATAGTAATAAAACTTACCTATGCGCGGGGATCTTTTTAAAAGTTGAAAACGACAAAAATGGCAAGGTAGAGAAAAAAACGATCGACTTTTTTCCAAAAACAACACAAATCATTCATTGTTAAGAACTGGATAGTCACATAAAAAGCGTCAACCATATAAATTAAAAATGACCAACTATGATCTGTCCAAAGATGAACTGAATCGAACGAATGGACTCCGAGCTACAACTAGCACCGTTTCACAGAACGTCAAAAAAAAACTTTTATTCGTTTTCATAAAACTTCGTGTGCTTTGTTTTTAAAAATACGAAAAAATGAATAAACCGATTTTTGCATAACTTGTGTACAACATAAAAGCTAACTTCACGTCCGTCTCGTGCAATCGGTGCTCTCGAAAGCTTTCGATTAGCGGGTACTATTCGCCGCGGTATGAGTGGACCGACGATGAAATCGTTCCGAACGCCACTGATCTCAAAGCGTATCGTCTCGGAATATAGTTTTTGTTTTTCTTCGGTTTTTTTTTCGATCTTATTTATTATCGAAATCCCGTAAAACGAATAGAGCCAATCTTCCTCGAGCAATCTCTCGCGAACGAGATCGAGATTCACGATCGTACGTATTTTTACATATACGTATATAATCATAGTCGTGTGCACAGCTCATCGGGAACATTACACGGTCACTGAGCGTGTAAACGCTCGATGTACGCTCATCGCGGTCGCCCGCCGAGATGTGTGGAGCAACTGCTACGACCGAGACACTCTTCGCTCCGCGCTGACCCTTCGTAATAGCAATTAACGGCTGTAATTACGTTTTCGTCGGCCTATGCAGGAGTTGGGCTGCCAGGTGGGAACGGAAAGGGGTACGAAGAGTTTGGGATACTGTAGATATACGCTATATACGTACTCTTATAACTGAATCACGGAGAATTGTTTATCGATCGCCAGAATAACAACTCGCAACTTCATACGTGCAATGTATCATCACAGTCAAAATTGATTCGTATATAACGGCCAGTCGCCAAACGAATTTTATTGTCAGCGGAAATAACCTCATAATTGTAGGTATCAGGATGGCGATCACGAATTAACGGAAACGGGTCATATGTAAGTTTAAATCGCAAGTGGCGAAAATTGCATCGACGAGATACACGACATGCCATTTTTTCATCTCGGCTTATGAATTCTGAATCTCGTAGTAGCAGTGTATAAGCTCTGTAGAAGCTCCCGATACGGAGCTTAACGATTTTCTATTGTCCTAAATACTATTTATCTGTGAAAAAAAAACAGATCGAATATTCCAGCTATTTGTAACGTCACGTGACACGATTGTGTACGTCTTGAGAAAAAAATACGTGTTTACAACACCTTCCGGGAGATTTTCAGCCGTAGCATGAAGTAAACAGACCAGGGCCACCCTACAAACCTAGATAGAATCGTTTGAATTCTCGACGTTGGCGATATATGCTAACAAAAATGAAGTATAAAATAAAAAAACAACGAGATCGGTTATGAACGAACATTTGCATTTCCGTGGCAACATTTTATAGCGACGGTAGAGCATTTCTGGCAATTCTTCGGTGTAACCGTTATTCGAGTCTCCAGCGTGTGTAAACTTCAACTTCGCGACAAGACTGCGACTATCACGCTACACCCACATCCGTATCGACAGTATCAACACCGGTCCGAAATGGGACGGCTCATTGTGTTTTTTCTTTCTTTTTTTATTTCTTTTTTTACGTGTCATTTGCATAGTTGAATGATGTTCGGATCGCGATGGATTGCGGAGAAGGTGATACGAGTTCGCTCGGTGAAAAGAAGAAGCGAAGAAGGTGACTAAGAAAGATCCGGGAGGCCTCGTGGGGACGCCGTACGGCGTAATACATCCGTTTGACCCACAGCGGACGGCACTCGCGCTCTCTCGCTCTCATAATGATACATCCGACGAAAGAGGATCAGGAAGCGTCGTAATAGTATGCGTATAGGCTCTCGCGTGTACGGAGGAATCGCGGTCACTAGGGCTTTCTTTCCACTTAACTTGTTCGCTCGGTAAAACTATGTATTGATAGGTTAATATCAAATAGGCACTTTTAGCATATTCAAACGTCGATTGGATGATTATACGTCATTCGAATTTGCATACACACATGTATATATCTGTTAATAATATATGTTTGTAATATATGTTTGTACGCCATGAAGCGCCAAATACTGTTATGGGCCTGAACTATATTCCCACAGGAATGTCGACCTGTTTGTACCCTGGCTAGTAATTCAGTGGTCGCTACTTTATCCCCACTGTAGCTGTACACAGATGGCGCTTAACGTCACCGTGGCTAGTAACTCGGTGATCGCTGCTTTACCCCCACTCTAGCTGTAAACAGATGGCGCTTAACGTCACAGTGTTATGGGGACTTGCCCCAATAATTATTGTCAGATGGGTTGATTTCAGTGTAGGAATGGTATATGTATTGAATATTATAGTAATGGCGTGTTAGGCACAAGAGGGTTCTTGTGAGATTTTTGCTCCTCGAATACGACATTCTTAACCTCTTCCGACGATGGTATTCCCAGCGAAAGTACGCGAAATGCTTAAATCAGACGGACGCAAAGGAAAGTGGCGTGTAGGAAGCTTCAGATTTTCACTTACAAGTGCTACGCAGCTGGCGAAAACTCTGGAAGTACATGGAAAATATATTTTAAGAATAGGTGGTCGATCGGAATTATTAAACGTGTACAAATAAAACTCAGTCATGGGTCGCAACTTGGTTAGAATTCTTAACACGCGAACCCTCGGGATTGTTGAATATTTAGGCTGAAAATGAATAAGCTATATCTGTCGTGTGGATATAGGGTGAAAGGATAACGAGTGTTCGGAAAAACGTCACCCGAGACTCGTGGGAGCTTCGATCGCACAAGTGTCAATTATTAGACAGTTTTTATTATTCGAGTATCTTTTTCTCTTGTATGCCGTAACTGCGGAGAAATCGATATTCCACTGAGTGCACACGGTCACAAGGATGCAGAAATATTTATACACCCAGATAAGAAAATGGACTCCTCGCGCTAAATCGGAACGGCTTAGCAACTAGGTCTGAATTGGATCTTGGAACGACTCGCGCTTGTCACGTCTCAATTGAAATCCGTACCGCCGTAGCACGTAAAAAAAGGTTCAATACAAAATTATTTTCCTTGTGCTAATGATAATCTTGGATATCGATACGCCTGTATTCGACCTTTTCTCGTGGCTTCTAAAACTGATGGTTTCTCTCGTCAAGCTATTACTTCGTACGAAATATTCTTGCAAGCTAATGATTCTGGCTGAAAAACACGCCGTTAAATTCGCGTATAACTAGCAGAGCATCCGGCTCTTAATTCCACGCTTTGGAAGATCGAGTTTCGGAGCTCATACGACACGTGTTCGGCCCAGGGCGACCGCGTACAGGTAAGGCAAGCGAGCAGCCCAACGATCGTGAGAAAAATGAAAAGCACGAGAATAATCTGCGAAGACCCAAGGGGAGCTCGCGTTTTTTTTCTATTTCTTTCCGAATGTTTCGCGTTCTTCGTTTGTCGTAGCAATTCGTTCGTCCTCCCGGTCGGACGACCGGGGAGACCTTCGATTCAACGTGAATTTGAAATTGGTGGCACACCCACGAGGGCGCTAGGTCAGGTTATAAGGACACCTGTCGTGGCCAAATGGGTTTAAGGGGTAACGATACCCCGCAAGTCCAAAAAATAACCGTGATAAAACATTTTTCGTATTTGTTATGAAAAAAAAGTCGCTGAGAACGGCATATCAATATTTACAAATCTGCGTAATGATAACTGGCGAAATTTTTTGGGGATGTTCGCATTTTTGTTTTTCACCAAAATATCGAGGATTTGGATAATAAAATTTAACTCTTTATAGACTCGTGTGACATTTCTGTAACAACCTCAACAATCCCGCTAAAATGCATACCAAACATTTTAGATCATTCAAATCAATGTCACTGCATTGTAACATACCACACCGAACATTTTAATCCCAAATACAATCATAGATGGCGGAATTAGTAGTTTTGGCAAGTTCAAACTTCGTTTGCCATTGAAAGTGACAAGTCGAAACGGTTGAAAGTTTGAATTTTATAAAAATATAATAAAAGTGTGTAAAATTGTAGTTCTTTCTATATTGTTAGCAAAGCACATTTTTTCTTTTAGTTTCACTCAATGTTGCAGTAATGTTACACTCCCTAAAATGCCAAATAAATAAAAAATAAGAAATATTTTTGAATTTTTGGGAAATACGTGTTTTTTTACTCGTTTAAATCTATCGTATTCCAAAGTAATTAAAAATTGTATGATCTTGGGCTACAAAGGGTTAAGAATCATGTTGATTTTATTTTCCGATAATGACAGCGTGAGGGAGAACTTCAACAGTGCGGCAAATTTTTTGAAATCTTCTAAACATTGACGTGGACGATGGGCAATTTGCATGAAAAAAGAGTATATATTTTTTTCAAACAATTAAAATATTCAACAAAACATATTTAAAGATCTCAATGTTTATGTGTATTCCTGCCATGAAAAAAAAAAAAAACAAATAATAAGAAACCCATCATTTTCGAGCTTGTAAATGGTCTTCCTGATGAAGAGTGTTTCAAAAGACTGGAATAATAGTTTGCTGAAAAAAACTGCTCCGTGGAGCTTTGGGTTCACCGATTCTTGAAGGGCTTCCCCCTCCATCGTACGCCAATCCTCCCCCGTTGTTGCCGATCATTTTCAACCGTCGATAAACTCACCGCCGCGGTTCGTACCCGAACCGCCTTCCCTCTACCCACCCACCGATTTCCGATATTCTAGGAAGAGGTTAAAAACTCCCCAAGGCAGCACAGGTTCCCAACCACTAAGGTTCGCGAAAAAATATGGGAAAAAAAACATCGTCGGAGAGTGGGGGGATAAGAACATCGAACATCGAATCGTCGCTACCACGTTTGACCGAAAAGGCTACTCACAACTATTTTAACGTTGACGCATTGCTCCGCTACAACTATCGTATTGGGTATTGTAAATAATAATATGTGTACGAAAATAAAGTCTCGGCTTCGTTGTGCACGACTCAGAACGTAACGGCACGAAGGCATAAACTTCGAAAATGTACGAAGGCGTGGATGCTGTCGAGAGCCGAAGAGCGCCGAGAATCGAAAGAAGGGGGTCAACCGCGGGCGCGAACTGGGGGCCCCGCGAGAGCGCGAAACGCTTCGGACCACCATCTATGAACGCGCTCCGGAGGGATCACGTCCAGTACACCACCGTACGTCGTCCAAGTATCTTCGTCGTGTACGCGTTCAAAACTTCACCGCAATAACCGAACTTTGTAAATTGCAGCGATTTGACAACAGAAGATTGATATTGTAACGCTAAGCGATCGTGTTGACTATATTCGTGTTATATTGTGCGATTTATTGTTGGATTACGATTCATCATCGGGTGAGTATCCACGTTTTTTTTCAATCATTGTATATTCTGTTTTTTCTTCGTTTTTATTTTTCCTGAAACAACAGCGGAGCACTGAATAGTCATTGATTTATGTCGATAGCTTATTTATCGGTAGAGACAGTTGTTCGTTTTGTTTTTGTTGCTCTCATTTCCAAAATATTTCACCTTCTACTTTTTTTTGCCAAAGTTTTGTCATTTTCGCAGGATTGTGGAAGAAGCGTGTAGACGAGGATTCAAGTTCTTTTAAAAAATATTTGTCACAGTTTTGTTATATCGAAAGGAAAAAAAGATCGTTAAATTTAAACTTCATTCCGTAAAACAATCGGATTTAAACTTCATTCCGAATCAATTTAAACTTCATTCCGAAAAATAAAACAATCGGATTTCATATATAAACGCGTTTGAAAAAGATCAAGATAAAGATTAGATTTAGTTTTTTAAATTCTTTAACAATTGACGAAACATAATTATTTCGACTAGAACATGATGTTTAAAGAAAAATATATAAAACGAAAACCAAGTTGTTGAATCGCATTTTTTTTTCTAATTCTAGATAATGTTTATTTTTGGTGGATTTGAACGAAACCGGGTTTAAAAACAAATGTCAATTGAATGAACGATGTATAGGTACAAATACTACGCTGAAAATCTGCAGCTTCGTTATTACGTTATCAGTCCACATACATGCACCAAACATTCGAAAATTACTTTAAAGTACATATACTCATATATGGAGTATATGTACTAGCCCAAAGTAACTCACGTAGACGGCGGATGTATCTAGTTCAACTTAAACCGAAGTTCAAAGTCAATATCGCGTGGACAACTTCGAATTTCCTTTTATACGGAATTTCAAACTTATTTTTCGGATGACTTCCAACTACAGCGTTAACTTTGCGGTCCAACGAACCCAATTACTCATTATCAGGTTCCCGCCGGAGTTCATAAAGTCACAGGGCAAAAGGAGAGTTTGAACAATATCGAAGTGCGCACGCTCACGCTCGTCCCTCTAGCGGTATCTCGATCACACCAAGATTTGATAGTGCGTTCGCGACGTGCGAAACCGAAAATCGGGATCGAGGACCGAAGTTCTTTGTGCCCCGCGATCGGGGGTATCCCCATGGCTGGATACGATTCAAGGTCGAAGCAAACGCGTTTTCGAACGTTTTGGCGAATACATAAGCAAAACTAGAAATAATGGACTCGCGAGAAAACGACAGATATCACGTACTTGCGCGCGCCTATACCTCAGACAGGAATATCAATCTCTTCTGTTTCCATCGAATCAAAGGAGGAGCAGAAGGTGTGGCGATAATTCGGCGGAATCGATAATTTTGTATAACCCTATATCTGTGTATTTAAAGTGGTATAGACAGAGACGGGAAAACGCCGACAGCACTTTTCGTTTTGTTACGAATGTTAATTGATTCGCTTTCTGACGGGCGTTAATAGATATTCAGTATGCACGGGATATACTTTGACATTTATCGTAAAATCCTCAGCGAATAAGAAATACCTCGAAATCCCGTTGCATCGAAGGAACAGCAACAGCAGCACGGTTATTGTATTCTCGCGGGCCATTGTGATTCCTTCCAGGCACGCAAACTCCACGTTTCTCTTCCACTCCCAACCCTTTTCCCCACTCCCTTATTTTCCTCGCCGCTTCGCATTCGAGCTCCACCCCCTTCCCCCCAACCCCCACCGTGCGGCGTTTCTTTTTTTTTCACTCGTTACAAAAGACACGGTATATCTACGTGACTTGCCTCCCGCGCGATCATCACTCGTCCGAACGTATGCGCTCCGCGATGATAAACTAGAATGAAAGTTTTCACAAAGGAAAGACGCATGGCGGAGAAAGTTTATCGCGCTGAAAGAAACTACCGGGAATCATTCGAATTGAAAGATGATCCTCGGGGGATCCGGGGAATTGCAAATATTAGCCGTGTCTAGCTATTCTCGTTATCTAGAGACTATAAAGTATCTGGTTACAGCGAGTAAGGAATGTAAACAATTTCTCAAAAATGTGTTCGTGAAATTCATAATGTGAGAAGAACGTGTAGCGATTGTTTTTGATTTATTACCAATGTTGTTTCCTGTGTTCTTGCGGTAATTTACGATCACAATGGGTTTGTCCCACTTTCGTAATCTAAATTCTAGGTCCGGAGAGAAAATCCGCGCTGTTCGCAACTTCGCTATTTCTCGCGCAGTACGGGCACGGCTTTGGCTAGGCGAAACGAAACTGTGGGAATTCTTTGCGATTATCGTGTACCAAGCCCTCCGATTCGTTTCGTCAGAGTCGTCTGATTCCTGACACGCTCTTTTGCGGAAGGAAATAAATAATTCGTCTTACTTGGTTCGATTCTTTCCAAGTTGCATTGCCTTTGTTTGAGGTTATTAGTGAAAGTCTTCCGCGAAAACGTAAAAAGTTTAGGTACAAAACTCAAGCGTTTCTCCCATAGAGACTAGAGTAAAGGAGTGGACACAGGATAGGAGGATACGTAGTACCAGCCTACTGCAAATCCACTCTTTCAAAAGTTCAGTATTCTGCCACAAGCGTCGCAAATCTATGAAACATAGACCAATAGGAGTATAATATCGTTCAGCGCTTGCGCAGCACGATAATCCGCAATAATCCGCGATTTTCAACTGAATAATCCGCGCATGGATGCAAATGGGTTAAGGTCGATAGGTTCTTTGACTCGTTCATCATTTACCTTGTACATTATTTACAGCGTTGTGCATTTGTGTACTCCACTTTCCATCATAATCATAAAGAAATGTAAATTATTGTTGTGTCCACTCGTTCAATCTACCAGAAACCTCTGCGGAATAGATAATGTGTGAATAGATAACTGGAAAGTTCCGGAAAATAGTGAATGAGAAAGTTCTAAAAATATAATCATCTGAATGGGAAGATTCTGTCCAATATTGTTATCCGAAAATCCATATTCATCAAGGTCAGCAGAAGGACGACATAACCTTAAAAATGTTCGAAATTAGTTTCTTAACCCTTTGTAGCGCAAGATCATAAAATTTGTAATTACTTTGGAATATGATAGTTTAAAAAAAATAAAATAACACGTATTTCGCAAAAATTCAAAGATATTTCTTATTTTTTATTTATTTGGCATTTTAGGGAGTGTAACATTACTGCAACATTGAGTGAAACTAAAAGAAAAAATGTGCTTTGCTAACAATATA